>JAPYZO010004187.1:0-11582 GCA_030522905.1 Torymus flavipes | reverse complement strand
ACTTACTTTGCGCTTTATCTTTACTTATTTATTTCTACTTCTTCAGTGGCTTTTTACTTTTCACTTTGCGTTTTACTTTGCGTTTTATTTTGCGTTTTGAGGTTGAAGTTTTATTTTTGCGTTTTATTTTTCGTCACGAGTGCTTCAACATTTAAATACGCGTTGCACCTGTCATGTTGCAATGATTTATGGTGAGAAAACGAAAAAAAAAGTTTATAAAAATCGACAGCAAAAATTACAATTTAGGCTCTGATTCGTTAAAAAATATTATTTTTTATTTGATTTTTTATTTACAAGATAATTTGGTAAAAATAGGTTTTATTAAATCGCTTGAAATGAAGAAAATTTTTAACCCATTATCTCATGCTATCTTTAATTGCTTATAAGAACCAAAAAACTAATAGTTTTTAATGAATCGGAGCTTTTGCTGTCGACTTTTAAAAACTTGTTTGCTCGTTTTCGCATTATAAATCATTGTGCAGTAACAAGCAATAGAAATAGAAGTACCATTAGTTTTGATCAAAATTAAAGAAATTTGAGATTAAATGGCTCATATCTCAAGAAAAAGGGCCCATTTGACGGAATTGTGAGCACTGGGCTTCATTTTTTAATAATAGAAATCGATTTTGAATGCCCCATTAAAATCCATTTTCCAAAGGATGATGCACTTTCCTTGTAAGTCAGACACTAAATAATTGTCATCTGGTACTTTAAAAATGAGTAAATTCGTGGGTCTGTTGCCTCTCTCGTCGGTATCGTAGAAAATTTTCTCACCAACCACTACAATGAGGTGATAAGCACTAGTTTTGATGGGTAGCAATACCGACTGTACGGATACTATTTGAATTTGCCCTCAAAAGGAAATAAACTTATATAGAAAGAAAGCGTGTTGAATGGAAGCAGACCGTTACCGACGAATTAAAATTGTTAGACGAAAGACAAGCAGACCTCAAAAACAAGCTAAGATGCTGTGGTGCGGATTCAGACGTGTCGAGCACGCCAAAATTAAGAATTCTCGTATGGAAAAACTATTGTTACGTTTTATATTAAAATATATACGCATATAAATCTAGGTACTGTTTTAAGAAACCATTTACAGAATAGAGCTACTTCTTTTATTTTCGATGAAAGCCATATCAAATTTATGTTAAAGTTACTTACTTAGATAAAAGGAGTTCAACAAATCGGCAATGGCCCTTATCTGCCGCAATAGTCAACGCTGTATCTCTTGATGAAGGTACTGGGGTAGCATTAACATCAGCCCCCTTATTTAAAAGTACTCTACCAACTTCAACGTAGCCTCCACTGGCTGCCTCCATTAAAGGAGTGAGGCCGGTCTGTAATCAAAAATTGTTTGGAAATACTCAACAATAATTACGAAAAGCACAAATTTTAAAACAATAAAATAAAAAAAGAAAACGGATTAAGATTTGACACATCAAAAAAAAAGATTAGATATCTGTATTCACCAGTATGTGTGCATTATTTATTGAGTGTTAAGGATTAAGTTATATGTTGTTGGATAAGGAAAAAAAGACAACAATATTCATACTATTTTTTGTGTTTTTATATTTAGCAACACTTGTAGCAAACAAGTCAAAATGCCCTTTTGGTAGAAAAGAAACCCACTTAGGTAAGTGACTTAATCAGGTAATCTCTCAAACAGTCATGTTTAAAGTGGTTAAGCAAATGATTCGCACACAAAATTTATGACATGTTTATAATCGTCTCAGCTCTATCGGCGCAAATACTTTAGATTTTTTGGTCTATGACCGTTTCCCGGCACCAGGTTATGTATCCAGGGGTTGACAAGGTGCATGCAGGGAGCGAATAGGAAAAGGCTTAGTAGTCGCAGAGAGAGAGAGAGAGAGAGAGAGAGAGAGAGAGAGAGAGAGAGAGAGAGGGAGGGAGAGAGAGAGGTTTTTGTATCGTATGAGCGTGCACCACAGACGTCAAAAAGACAATGCGCGGAGCCCTAGCGCAGCGACTTCTTAGGTTAGGAAGTATATAATAATAAAAAAGGCTATTTGTACCACATAACTATAGTACGTTTATCCAGAGTATAAGTTCTAAAACACCTCGCTGTGATGTTTGCTTTGTTTTGATATCTGATTAGAGAAATCATATCCCATTATATGAACATGTATATACTTTGTGTACATAAACCTGTTGTACAAATAGCAGAGGAGTAAAAATAAATAATAGACGTAGTCGATTTAGATGCAAATGGACCTCAATACGGCGAAATTCATGCAGTTTATGTAGTAGATGATAGAATTTATTTCAAATATATTTCTTTCCAGATAATTGGTTTCAATAACCATTATTTTAGATATAGTGTAGTTACTCATTTACAGAATAAAAAATCATTCAATATGATCATTTACCCTGTAAAACACCGTGTCTATTGTGGGAAAACTAAGTGATCCTTTCAAAAAATATTTCAATACTGAATAAAGAATCACATTCTCGTCATTTAATGATTATTCATTTTTATTATTATTAACGGTGAGCGTTTTACCCTCAGTGCATGTTCAGGCACAAGAAAAAGTGGTAACGGTGCGCGGTGGTTGTCGACAAGGAGTGAGAGCGAGAGAGAGAGCGAGAGAGAGAGCGAGAGAGAGAGAGAGAGAGAGAGCGTGGATCATCAGTGGAGCTTCAAGCACGGCGAACTACAAAATAAAATTTCAAATTTCGTAATAAGAAAATCGAGAAAACTGCGGAATCTTTTGTAGAATTTGCAATAATTAATAAAAAAACTGTGTTTAATACTTATTTAATAAAAAAATAAAAACTATCGATACTGCGAAATATTGGTTTTTTACTATTTCCTTACGTAAAAAATTAAAATACTACAAAGTCATCGCGAATCGTTTGCAGTTTAATTGAAGAATCAGAAAATATGATATGTAAGAAAATTCGCAATACTCTTACGGAAATCTTTTCCGGAAAAGTGGGTGCCGCCGGCCTCCTGTGAAAGTTCTGCCATGGAGATGGTCTTTATTTCTTTAGTCATGCACGTTTGCGCCAGTTGTCCGAAACGAGGAAGACATTAATTTCAACATGACTATTGCACAATTTCGTTACATATCATTATATTTTCTGATTCCTAAATTGCGAACTATTCGCGATGATTTTGTGATATTTTAACGTTTTTTACGTTAGAATATAGTAAAATCAAACATTTCGCAGTATAGATAGTTTTTTTTTTTATGAAATAAGTATTGGATACGCAGTTTTTTAATTAGTTATTGTAAATTCTGCAAAAGATTCCGCAGTTTTCTTGATTTTTCTTATTGCGAAATTCGAAAATTAATTTCGTATTTCTCACAGCTAGAGCTTCAGTAAGCCGAGAAAGCATGTGCGCGACGAGAAGAAGGGGGGCAACGATAGAATTCGCCTAGCGTGGGGAGTCTTAGCACATCGTGCCCAACCACCGAGAGTACGCCATCCGTACTACGGGAAGTCAAGAACATGGCGATACCAAGGGAGTGTAAGGAGAAGACAACCGCGGTAGGTTCTCGCCCTCCCGCCTGTTCGAGCTGGATGACTTCTCAACGAGAGTCCGCGATTTATAATTCTACGAGCGAGCACACGTAGAAGCAAATTGTATTCTCTCTCTCTCTCCCCCTCCCTCTCCCTCTCCCTCTCCCTCCCCCTCCCCCACCCGCTCCCGCTCCCGCTCTCGCTCTCGCTCTCTCTCTCTCTCTCTCTCTGAGAAATTTTTATTTTTTACATTTGTAGTTTTGCCTGTTAAATAAACGTCACTTTTATTTTATGTCGATTTGTGTTCTCCAATTAATTTCCCGTGCTGCGTTATCCTATTCCTCGAACGTTCGAATAGTCAAAGAATTGACTTAACGTGATTTCACGCCCGTTTTCAGGCGTGGAGAGGCGGTGAGCTCAGGCTCGCTGCCTACGAATACGTGAAAGCCGAACAGCAGCTCGGCATCAACAGTGCCTTATTTTTGCGAAAGGCGGAAATAAAATCGGTGAAATTCAGCCCTGTTACATTAAATTCTTCTTAATCTAAGAATTCGCATTATATTACCATTTCAGCACCTATTTATGGAAAGATATAATGTATGCTCGGGAGAAGCACCTGTATACACCGAAAAAACGCGTGTGTGATACACGCGGCATATCGACTTCCATACACTTTGTCTTTTTGTCGTCTGCCGTGCACGTTAAAACGATACAAAAACCTATCTCCGTGATCTAGCCCAAAGTAATAAAAAACGAAAACATCTAATTAGTTTTACATAACAATCTTTACATAGAGAATTAGAACATCTGTGAGTACATTACTTTTTGATTAGTATAAACAATTGAATTAACGCTCCTATAATTTACAAATTCGGAAATTTACATGTGGAATAAATGAATAATTACTCTTGAATTTAGAATTACAATTACAGAATAAAATTTATTACAGATTATATTTAAAATTATACATTAAAATTACAATATAAAAGTTACAAGTACAAATTACAATTTTATACATTCTTTTCGAACTTTTTCTTGTCATTCTAATTTGTCACATTCAAATAAGAAATTATATAAGGTTTGCTTCAATTGGTGGATCGTATCATGTTGAAATATTGGGTTGAGAATCTTATCAAGTAATATTGACGCTGTTATTGTAAGGGAAGTGAAGCTGTACTGAGCTCTGATCCGTTGGGGCGGTTAATAAAGAATTTTAACTGGCAGTCTCGCGGACATTCTTACAACGATCTCCGAGTTTAGCAGCGTTAACCCACGCGACAGAAATTCTGTATGACCATGTGTTATTACGATGGAGGCTAATATAGACAAAAAATAGTCTTGTCTGCTTGCAGCCGAGAATCAGCCAAGTTCAATTCTATAAGGTGTTATATCATCACAGCTTGCTATATTTCCATGAACAAATCTGATACGTGCTTTTCCTGCTCGTTCTAGTCTCACAGTTCTTGTTTTATCCACGCTATAATAGACTCCACACGTATAATCGTGATGAGGTAACATAAGGCTTTCAATAAGGTTTCTTCTTAGTTCTCGAGAAAAGGCACGTTTGAAATGATTGAAAGAATGCAGGGTGGCATGAACTTTACCTAGTATATGTTGAAAATGAGTTTTTAACTTAATTTAGGGGTAAGCTATACACTTAGCCTTTTCAGTCCTTTTTCATATGAAAGAGGCCTATTGTTGATAATAACACGAGCAATACGTGCAAGCTCCAGACGAGACATAGATTTGAGTGCCCATGAGTATCGCCTTTGTTTTCTTAACGTTCAGTACGAGGCCATTTATGGAGGCACAAGCAACAAAAGCGGTAAAATCTCTGTTCTCGTTTCAACGTCATCACTGAGCAAAGCAGGTAGAAAACTGTAATAAATTCACAGATCTGCACTTCAGACAGATCGGTAATGAAAATTGAAAATAATAGCGGGCCTAGCACGTTTTCTTCTGGAACTCCAGAATTTGTGCATCGTCAGTCTGAGATGGTACTTCCTCCAATACAGTCTTGCAAACGGTGATGTAAATAAGAAAAAAACCAACTAAGAGCATTAGCTAAAAAGCTCAGGAAGCGCAGTTTTTTCAGTAGTAGAGCGTGAGGTATCTTATTAAATGCTTTTGAAAAGTCAAACAACAAAAGGATTGTAATTTTACTTTACCAGTTTTGCATAATTTAGATTTTTTTTTTATTAAAGCCTTATCAATCCCTTCTCGGGATTATTTAGCTACATGAAATATTTAACATATACATAAAATAAATATTTTTTTTTCTTTTGAGTATTATACAGGTTTTATAGACATATAAACATAATTAAGTTATTCAAGGTATTAAATTTCTAAGTTACATAGCTGTAGAAAATGGTATAAAATTTTACATATTATCGGTTGTGGATCGGATATTATCGATTTGACAGACAGAGGTAAATACATATTGTGGTTTCTAAAATCCTTTATAAATTTCACTCTTTGGTCATCATAAAGAGGACATTGCCACAGAACGTGATCTATGTCTTGTGTTTCATATCCACAATTACATCTAGAGTCCTCAATAATATTAATACGAGCCAAGGAGGCTGCAAGGTTGTAATGGTTGGCTCGGGCTCGATTAATAGTAACTATTATCTCTCGATCTAGCATTAATTTTGCGAACCAGGGTGTAGATTTACTAACATACATGTATTGGAAGTATTCCTTTCCCATGTCTAATCCGATTTTCTTTGTCATTGCTTGTGTTATGTTTTTCTATGTCCTTGAATTTACTGCGGAGGTCAGTAAAAGGAATAGAAATACTTTCATCATGGTTACAGTTAGTAGCGGATTTGGCTAATTCATCTGCAGTTTCATTTCCAATAATTCTGTATGAAATTTTACTATTTTTTCTTTAATTTCGTAAATAAGGTTATTGGTTTTAATACTTAAGTGAGTAGATTTTAGTTTTTGTAAGGTGCTAAGGGAATCAGTGAAGATGAGAGTGTTCATATGATTATTTTGTAAAGCTAGATCGAGAGCGTCATTTAGTGCAATAACTTCAGCAGAAAAGACAGACGCGAAATTGTGGATGCCTCGTTTTTTTGTGAAATTTAGATTACTGCAGATGCACGCACTGCCCACAGACTGTGCTCCAGTAATTTTACTGCCATCTGTAAAAATTGCTATGGCTTCTTTTGATGATATAAGATCATTTACGACCTTATTGGGGTCTTTTGCTTTTTCTAACCGAGCTCCTAATTTATAATCAAATTCTACTGATGTAGTGAGAGTTTCATATTTATGTGAGTATATGTTATAATATTTTCCGGTGTCAATTACCTTTGTGTACGTCATAATGTTTTTTATACATTTGAAAAGAAAGGTTTTTATTTTGGATTTGTTATGAGTGGTATGAAAATGTCTAACGGATTTAGCAACTGGTAGGCTTTCATTCGTGATAATTTTGGTGAGGTATGTGGAACATAGAAATTTACTTCGTTCATGTAAGTAAGTGAGTTTAGATTCCGCAATGAGTAAGTTGGTGGGGGTGCTGATCCCGTATCGGAGCGCGTACCTTATGGCAGCAAACTGAATTTTTTCGAGAGATTCTACTTGATTTTTCTTGTGGGGAAAATATATGAAGCATCCATAATCTATTATTGAGCACACGAAGATTTTATATAATATTAAAAGGGTGTTTGGGTGAGCTCCCCACCAGGTTCGCCGAAGAAATTTTAAAAGGTTCATCGCTTTTAGGCATTTTTGTTAACATTTTCTCTCTGTAATTCAAGTGATAGTCTATTATCTAGAATTATTCCCAAATAACGAACGGATTCTGTTGAAGAGATCTCGATATTGCCTAATCTAATGGTTATTTGTTTTGGTCGGATCTCTTGTTTGTTGAAATGTATTCAGTGGGTTTTATGAGGGGCGAGTTCCAGTCCCAGCCTTTCTAACTTGTTTTTAATAATATTTACAGATTTTTCCATTAGATTTGTGCATGACTTGATGGATTTTCGTTTTGTTATAATGGCAATATCGTCAGCAAATTTTGAAGGAATGGTACTTTTAGGCAGGTTTTTGGATACCTGACTAATATATAGAATAAATAGCAGAGGACTGAGAACACCCCCTTGCGGTACCCCCTTATATACATTTCTGTATAATTCGCCTAATGAATCTGTATAAATTTGTCTGTCATACATTAAAAATTTAACAAACTTTATTAGGTTGGTCGGACAGTTAAGCTAGAGTTTCTAGCAGGATTTCGGAATTGACATTATCAAAGGCACTGCCGATGTCTAAGAAGCTTCCTAATACATGTTGTTTAGCTTCGAGACCTTCCTCTATTTTAATTATTATATTAGTCAAGTTATCTACGCACGATTGTCCTTTCCGGAAACCGGTTTGAGAAGGAGGGAGAAGGTTATTGGATTCCACGTACCATTGTAAACGATTTTTAATAAAGGTTTCAAATAACTTACAGATGGAAGATGAGAGAGCAATAGGTCTGAAATTTATGCCGTCGGATTTTTTAATGAAATGTACATATTGTTTTTTTCACTCTTTTGAATATTCATTAGTACTGTACATATCATTAAAAATGTCCAGTAGAATTAATTTATGTTTAACTGGCAGAGCTTTAAGAATTTCGTAATAGATGCCATCGATACCTGGAGAGGATTTAGTTTTTCTAGACTCAAGTGCTTTATTGAATTATGTGAATTGCAAAGGCTCACTAAGAAATGTAATATCTTTATATTTGGGCATCCAGTTGGGATCAGTGGGAACCCAAGCTGGAGATATTTTATCAAGCGCTTCACTTAGTTTTTTATTGTTATCGGCATTTATAGTTAGTGTATTAACATTAACCCATTTAATTTTTAGAACTTTGACTGTGTTCCATACATAAGATTGATTAGTATTAAAATTAATTGACTTGACGAATGCCTTAAAACTTTCTTTTTTTTCTTTTTAAGGGTAACAGCTGTCTGTTTTTTGTAATTTATGTAATCGTCAAGTTTTTTCGTAAAATCCCACTTTTTAAATGCAGCTTTTATAAGTCTTACTACTTTGTCGCACTCAGCGTCCCACCAGACTACAGGATTATTATGTTCATGTTGACGTTGATTATTATTTTTTGTTTGCGGAGTGTTCGAAACGATAGCAGTTGTGATATCATTAACAAAGATCTCATATTGTTTGATTGGGGGTGCTGTACAGAATTCAGTTTCCAAGTATTTAGAATGGGTGTTATTGAGTGTTTCCAGTGCGCCTGACCAGTTGGTACGTTTAGATTTTATTT
The DNA here is from genome assembly GCA_030522905.1 of Torymus flavipes. Taxonomy (NCBI): domain Eukaryota; kingdom Metazoa; phylum Arthropoda; class Insecta; order Hymenoptera; family Torymidae; genus Torymus; species Torymus flavipes. The sequence goes on along the minus strand of JAPYZO010004187.1, from coordinate 2,812 downwards.
TAAATAACTTTTTAAAGGAGGGCGTTTTAGTAGTTGTAAGTGTAGAGAGGATGAGATAGTGATCGGAGCCGTATGTTTCATCAAGCTGGGAGGTGATAATTTTGTCGGCTAGATTGTTCGTCGAGATAATCAAATCAATGTTTGATTTTGTGCCAGTATTAAAATTAATTCGCAAAAGAGTCGAGGTATTTAGTAGACAGAGGGTTTTATTATCAATCGCGTTTAAGAATTTGTTACCGCTTGAGTCATTTGATGTGCAGTTCCAGGTTTGATGGTGAGCATTGAAGTCACCTAAGAGGATGACATTCTTGTTGATATGAACGTTGTTTACTAGGCTGTCCCAGTCTTCTTGTGTAATTTTTGTTTTGGGTGGTCTGTAGCATCCAATTATTTCAATTGTTGGAGAAATATTTTTAATTTTAATACCACATATTTCAAATTTGTCGTTGACGGAGGTAAGCTCATTGAGTTCTTCTACATCCCAACTTGTGTATCCGATCTTTTCTGAATATTTGAAATCCTGGAATTCTGAATTGGTTTATTTGGTCGTTAGAGAGCCAAGTCTCAACGCATATAAATATGTCCACCGTGGAGAGGATGAGTGATAATTCATCTCTTTGTTTTAAGATACTGCAAGCGTTCCAGAATAAAATTTTCAGTTCCTTATGATCCATAAAGGCTTGCTTAGGTATTGGTTGACTAATTATCTGTTGTTTCTGTGTCCGTTGTCATTTTTGTTCAGAGTCTTTATCAGATGTTTCAGTATTCATTTCTACATTCATGTCTGTTACTTTGAGTTTATTTTTTAGCCTAGTGAGTTTGGATTTCATCCGGGAATCCGCAACGAGTGGATAAATTTGGTCAATAATAGATTTCGAGAGCATCTCTGTATCCATCGGAGCCGCTAAAACTTTTTTGGAAAAATTCTTGAAGTTGAGTGTGTGTAATGCTGTATTTGTTTGGAGTATCGTTAAGGATTGTATTAACTTGATCCAAAAATTCTTTCGTAAGGGAAACACTGTTGTCCGCTTTTTCAATTTCATTCAGTTTTCGTCTTTTTCTGAGCGTGTTTTTTTTAGGCTTTGTAGAGGCAGAATCGATTTTGGGAGCAGTAAATTCTTGATCTTTCTTGTTATTTGTGTTATCCTGTTGTTCTAGTCTTTATGTAAGATCTTATGCAGTTTGGTTGGATATATCACTATTAGTTATAGACAGTGGTCTTTTAGAGTTCTGCATTTTTGCTGTTTCCAGGTCAATATCTTCGGGTCTTGGTTGTGTAGTTTCATTGGACACCGCAGGTAAGTGAGATTGTGTAAAATTATTGATATTATAGGTAGAATTGGGGCAGGCCTTTGATATTTGTCCGGTTTGTTTACAAATAAAGCACGAGGCTGAATCAGTAGATAGGTATGTCCAGTACGTGGTGTTGTCGAACGTAGTCTGTAGTGACTCTGGAAGTAAATGTTCATCTTCCTCCTTTATATAAAACTGTCGACGAAAAGACATAATGTGTGATCAACCTGTTTTGCTAGAACTTGCCTGTATTTCATTAATATTTGACAGTATTTTAATACCTTTAGATTTAAGGCTTCAATGAGAAGATCATTAGGTATGATTGGTTGCACATTTGAAATAACTACTCTTTTATTGTAATTTATTAGAGGACGGATTGCGACGACGTAATCTTTGATTTGAATTTTATTTTTAATAGAATGCACATTGTCTTTACTGTTTAAGTATATGCAAACTCAACTTCCAGAGATTGTAGAAATATACTTTACACTATTTAGGTCAAGCAGTTGTTCCAGTCCGTCGAGATAATGACACCGACACCTATGTTCCTCTGCATCGGGTGAGGGAGTCTGGGCTCAACCAATGTCTTTTACTAGTCTGCCAGGGTAGGGGAGCACTTTTTAGAATGCTGGTGCCTTGTTATCCTATGGATAGTCTCAATCCCAGAGCCTACGTTCCTCCGCATCGGATGAGGGAGATTGAGCTCAACCTAAACACCTGCATTCCTCTGCATCAGTGTAGGGAGCTTGCTGTTCCATAGCCTGGCGTCCCGCACTTCTTGCGCGCTGTTCGTTCCTCTTCTTCTCTTCTTTTCGCAGCTCTTTAATGACTTCCTTGGCGAAGTCTGTTGTGGCATGCCATGCCGCGTTTGATGCAAGCATCTGTTGTACTAGATTCTCTCGAGTTGTCGCCTCGTCGAGTGCGCTTTCAAGCTTTCGTCCTTGTGGCACTCCTCCTCAGCTTCTACACGATGGATTTTAACCAGGCAGGTCTCATTTTTTTCTCTTTTTTTGTGTGATGGCGGGTTAAAAATCCGATTTTTGATTGAGCCTATGCATTTTTGTTTTGTTTTGAATTTTTAATGTTCTCAAAATTTATTTTTGCTTTATTTTAATGATGGGATCGAGATATTTTAATCGTGTGGGTAGCATTCGATAGAGAGTTAAAAAATAACTATATTTTCTAACAAAAATTTTTCTTGCTATCACGGTTCTATTATTATTAACAAAAACGTGTTTTTTTTTTTTAAAAAGCTTATAACTCCCAAACTAAGTGGTCAATGTTTTAGAGAAAAATCATTATAATGCAGAACATAAATAGCTATAATCTGTAGAAATTTGAATTCATAGTGATGGTTAGTTTTTTGAGAAAAAAATTGAAAAATGAAAAAAATGAGTTTTGTATGTCCAACGGTTACGGAAGTAAAATTGACTTAGTCGTTTTAAAATTTTTTGTAATGGTAGATTTTGGATCGTTCTCATGCAAAATGACTGGTCCATAAATTTTAAACATATTTGAG
>JAPYZO010004186.1:0-11914 GCA_030522905.1 Torymus flavipes | reverse complement strand
TTTAAATTTTATGACTCTTTTAAAAAACTCTCGAGTATTATTATAATGAAAAAATAGTCAGAAAGAATATAAAAGAGTGTTCCTTTAATGGGACGGCAATTCTAGAGATTATTTAAAAAAAATTTTGATTTTAACCATTTTTTCCTTGAGATTGGAGCACATTAATTGGTTTCAAAGGGCATTTTGATAACTCATTCGATACTGTCAAAACCCACTGTTTACAAATTGTCAAGATAACAATGAACTAAGCACTCAAAGAGATAGAGCTTACAATAAGAAGTGTATATTTCTATTCAGCGTCTTTTGTAACGTCATACTTCATCCATAAATCGGATTCAAAAAATCTTTTACCTGCCCGAATCTCTCGTTCTTTAAGAAATCAAAGCTCAATCCACCGCACCATCAATTTCTCTTCAGCTACAAGCCGTATTACAAAGCAACTCCAGTTTACCATTTCTTCGGCCTCTTACAACAATACCAGCCCTCCCTCCCCTCGTTGCAGTAGCACCACACTCAATGGGCCACTCAATAATACACCGAACAATCATTCACACGCACGATATTACACTCATGCGCGCGCAAGAGCCACTCCTCGCGCGTTTCCCGATAAGAAGACGCCACGCTCTACAGTCAGCAACAAGGGCGAGCTTTTACGCGCGCGTGTAGTATACGACGAAAGAGAGGCTCTCGACGCACATCATATAACATGACGAGCCGCTCGCAGTCCTCGTTACACTCAATCTAGGCCAAAGGGCGTCGCGCCATCCTCTCGCACGCATAGCATAGCACGCGATTCGGTCGTAATAGTCGTCTCTCTCTCTCTCTCTCTCTCTCTTTTTTTTACAATATCCATATATGCGAGCTTGTTCATATATGTAGTCGGCTGGAAAGGGAGGAGGAGGCGTATATATATATATAAAGTATGCGCACGACGAGATTTATCGTGTGCTTTTTTTGCCCTCTGAGAGAGATCGCAGGATTTCTTTTCTTTTTTCTACAAGTAGAAAAAGGTGTTTATACTTACACGCGGGCGTTGTTATTTATTGAGTTGGTGGCGTGGAGCACGAGAACGTTGCGGAATAAAGCGTGCGCGGGTTTTTACGTGGGTCGGGCGAGTGTAATCGTGAAATAAATATTAAGAAGTACGGTTGATATGTGTGTATGATTAATGAATGAGCAGGGATTGATCCAGTTAATTATTCTATATGACAGATTGTTGTATCACTCTTCGAATATGTACGTGAATACATAATAGTTTGCACCACGTTCATTAGTGCATTCAAGAATTGAATGGAATTTGATATTATTAACTTACATCAACATTATGAACAACGTTTAATTCGACAGTCAAACAAAACATCAAAAGTCTAATACAAAAAAAACTATTGCATCAAAAATACATAAAATACTTCCAAGCGATTAGCCGTGTTCTATCCTTCACATTCAGCATGATGTTACACGAAACACAAATACGTATACGCCCGAACTGATATGCGTAATTTCTAGAACCTGCGGCAACAATACAAATGATTACGGCCTCATTTTATTAACTTGGGTGCACGCGCGCTTAGTCATAAATTCCTTGCTTTACGAGACTTCATCGCTTATCTTCGCACGGTCCGTCGAATCGGATGGCTCATGCGTAGCCTTGACAGCTACGCAACACGCGGTTTATCAAATGTAGGCGACACCGGCTAAAAAGGGGCAAATGCGTACGATTGTATTGACGATGATGCGAAAAATCGCGGTATTTAATGACGGGGTTACACTTGGCCAGGAGAAAAGAGTAAATAGGGATGGAAATGTTGAAGGGTTGCTGCTTGTGATGAGTGGGCCACTCTGATATGCAGGGATTTTTAAAACCTCGAGTGGATTTGAATTACAAGGGTTCATTCATTTTCAACGATTAACGAGTGAGTTTTAATTAAAATTCAATTAACAATTTGAAATGTCGAAATAAACATATTATTGCGTTAATTTTTAACGTATAATGTAATCGATTACTGGGGGCAAGAAAAATGTTTCCTGGTCAGCAGAGATTTTGATTTATGACCCCAGTCGTACCAAATTTTCTGTTGATTCAAGAATATTTCATACGTGACATTACAAAATCATCATTCGCAGAAACCTCTCACGCGTCGAAAATCTTTTATTCTCCAACAATTTCGCATATCAATCGTAAATACATTATTTATCATTCAACCAGCGCAAAATAATAAATGCGAATTCTCGGTAGTAACATAAATTGCCGCTATTAAGCGAAAAACAATATTTAAAAAAAAAAAATGGAAATTAAACGACCTAAATACAATGTTGACTCGTCCAGTCTTTGAAAGTATCAATTTACCCTGTCATCCGGGCATGAATATAGCCTATACCTAAAGTATACATCAATTTTCTAGCATGCGCGCTCAGCTCGCAGGCAACGAATCTACTTTTTCCCTCCGTCGCGTCTATAACTTGATTGAAAAATTGAATTCGTTTCAGGCCATCCTCCTCCTCTTTGCTATTTACCATCGCCGCAGCACGCAATTTTCTACGTGCACGTGCCTTCCTTTCCTTTTTCTCATCGTCCTCGTTACATTATATAATAATGCATCCCCGCGGTCAAAAAGGATCGCTTGCTTCGACGATATAACGTATTTTCCCTATGCACCCCCTCTCTCTCTCTCTCTCTCTCTCTCTCTCTCTCTCTCTCTCTCTCTCTCTCTCGTTTTCTCGCATATATGCTCGGGTGAACGGGCGCAGTGCAATCCATATTTCAGAGAGCGCGTATTGAATTTGCAGCCCCACAAAGGATGTATGGATTGCGATCGAGTTTTTCCCTCTTTTTGCGTCGGCGGTACTAGCGGCGTCGTGCTCTCTTTGCGCTTTACGTAAAGTTCGATTAAACCGAAACCCTTCGTCTTCCTCCTCCTCTTCCTCTTTTGCTCTTGTCCGCCGCTCGGCATTGTGTAATGCGAATAAAACGGGCTATGAAGCGAAACTCTTTCTCTCTCTTTCTCTGCCCCTTATCGGTAACTACTCGAGGAGAGTAGGTAATAAAGTATATGAGTGGATCTGAAACTCCCTTAGTTATTTTTAGATTATAAAAGAACGGCTTTTACTATCAGTCATCTCTCCTCTTCCTCTCTCTATCTCTCTCCCTCTCACTCCCTTCGTCCGCCTGACTCGCTTTTTCATGATAGGACAATTTCTGCGATGACGCTATACATTCCGATAACAACTTTTAGTGGTTTCCTGTGTAGACTTTTTTCGTTGTGGCGACGTCGCGCGCCAGCCGCAGTAAAGCATTGGAGAGAATTGATTTTCGTTTCTTTCCCGTTACCTACTTAAGTGGAACAGCAATTTTTTCCGGGCATACGTCAATTTTAATTATTTACACACTTTATGCAGATAAGATAATATCAAAATCGAATTATGTTACATGACAGAGATATATGTTATCAGCTATAATTATTTAAATCTTGTTCCATATATTTTTTCTACATTAACAGCAAGAAAATAACTGTATCGAGTTCATGATGTCCCGTCAATTAGCACTAACGAATAAATATACGTCCAAACAATATTAACATTCTTTCAATTAAATACTAACGACATGAATCTCTACATTTAATACGCCCAATTATTATAATAAAGGCACTGCTTTCTTAACCGTATAGCGCATACACAATTCATTAATCAATTAATTATCTCACAATAACGAAGAAATCCTAATTACGACATCATCACGCAGCAACTTAATAACCCAATTATTGTACTCGCTGAAAGCTTCTTCCCTCACACACCCCCTAAGGCGTCGCTCACTATAATCCATCGCGAGCTCCGTCAAGACACCCGTCGATTTCCCCGATTGTTTACGAGGCCTTCATCACACACCCGCACATCTACACACGCACACACACGTACGAGCGAATTTTCGCCGTCGCACTTAATTGCGCGACAATCGGGAAGCCGCATCAGCATCACGCGCGCCGTGAGGAACTTTATCGTGTCTTGCGCGCGCTCGTTGAAACTTCGCGTCAATCGAGTTATATCAGGATCGATCGACGGCATAAAGAGATCCTCGCTTGATTGTCTTTGCGCCTCCGTTTATTATCTGACTCTGTGCGGCCGGAGTAGTTTGACGAGAGAGTGCGGGGAAAGTTGCTTTATGAATGCCCGTGCTAAAAAGTTTTTCTCAGGGGATGATTGGTTTTTCGTGGTGGGGCGTAAGTTTTCCCGATGATGCGCCGCCGCGTTGCTTTTTCCGAGAGATTATTCAACAAAGACACAGCGATACCTCGGGCCGAGTTATGTCGGAAGTTTCTTCTTTGTTTGTGCTGGGGGATATTAATTCGCGTTGTTTCCCAGCTCACGGCTAATTAGAGGCATTTACTCGAGTATCGATCAACAGTAGCGAAGGTCTTATAATTTGCGTTATATAGGATCAAATTCAAATTCATTCATTATTATAAGAACAATGTATACATTATTATTATTATTATCTTTAGAAATATGCATTCAGGAGTTGATGGTGTATTTAAGATTCTATTCTGGTTTTAAAAGTGAGGAAAACTTTAGGAAACTGATTACTAATTAGAATCTACTTTCAGTAACTTAATGTAGGTGTAAATAGCATAATGTTAAGGTTTCCTGGCAAAAATTTTAATAACAGACCGCGATGATTATCATAAAATATTCCTTCCACGAAAACAAATTCCCTCTCAACCCACACGACAACTCATTATCCCGTGAAAATCCCTGCAAATAATTACTACCCCTGCACGCGAGACAAAAAAGAGAGGGACCAGAACAAAACTACAAGAAGAACGGAAACAGTCGCGATGTTTCGCGGGAACGGCGAAGCCGCAAAGCAGCGCCGTTGCAGCAACGAACAAAAGAAGAGTACAAACTAATGAGCGGAGCTCGCGCACTGGCGCCCACGGCTATTGTTGCCATTGTGGCTACTTGTTGTCGGCAGAGGAAGAGGGAGGCCTAAAAGCGCGAGGGCGCGTGCACCGGGGAAAAATAACGGAGATGTAGAAGCTGCTGCTGCTCCTGCTGCGGGTACATAGTGGCGTTATCGGGGCATAATTATCGGGCGCTCGCGCGTAAAATGTTCGCTCGCGGCGTGAAATGGGAGCGACGCTCGCGCCCGGGTTAGCACCGAGATTGACGCAAGCGATAGGGAAATGAATTTCAGCATTAATTAAGCGCGTGCGGTCCTCTTTTTTTCTCGCACTGTAATTGCGGGAGCTACGGTTAACGAATTTTTAGCCGGCAACCGTTTTTACCCTTTTCGAATCCATTAGCAGTGTGGGGAAGGTTATTAAAAATATTCTATCGATTTTACAAAGTTCAAGCGTAAAATTAATATTACATGAGCCAAGTTGGTGCGGGGTGCAGCACGTTGCTGGCTTTTCTCCCATCGAACCTCATTAAAACATAAAAGCCACCGGTTTTTGTACGGCCATCAAGGGGTCGATCAACTTTTTCATAGGGCGAGTTAACTGCAGCGACGACAGTATGTCCCTCGTTTCCAACAAGTAGTTGTAGCGAAAACTTCCCGAGAATTATCATCGAGTGCAGCGAGTTCTCAAAATATTCCCAAAGCTCACAGTCGAGACACACGCGAAAAGTTGCGATGCTTCACATCTATATCTATATATACGTATATTACACTCGTCGCGCGCTCGATGATTTATTCCTGGCGGCTCTGCCCTCCTCAATAATCGAGTTGTCTATTTTGTTCCTCCTCGCGCTCTCGTGACTGGATTTCCATCTGAACTCTTGGATGCCTGCCATATCCGCCGAGGAGATAGAGATCGGATTTCACGTAAGAAATGTCTTGCTCTGAGAGGAAGAGAGAGAAGAGAAAGTTCGCTCCCATTGCGTTTAACCGATAGGCCCTTCGGTGCTCTATTATTCATTCGCATCGCCGTATCAATCTAAAAGTTTCGGGGCCGTAGCTGTATACCGTAAAGCAAGAGCCGTTTTGGCTTTTCGAGTGGGCTGTATATATGTATATAGACATATATTTTTTAAAGTTTTTTTACATTTTTATCTCTTTACCATTAATTTTGCTTCGCCGGTTATTTACGAAAAAAAAACTAATTTCGACGTCAATAAGCGCCGCTTATCTAATAGATTTTGAAGTACGTGTCGAAATTATAATCGCGCAAACCACAAAATATTGGTGACAATGATCATTGAATAAACCCGCAACGCTTCATGCAGTTACAGCGATGCAACGGGCAGAGTTAATCGCATGTTGACCGAAAATAATTGGATTTCCAATAAGTAAATCACACGTGGAAGCTTGTATTTCATTATAATGTGGCAACACTTCATTATTTACCTTGTAAAATACACGCGTACATTACACAATAAATTTACATTTTATAAATATAATTTTCAAAATTACCCAATTTAAAACATATAGACATATCATATTTTGCTCTCCCCATCATTCTTTGTCCAATCTTATGTGTTTCATATTTACATTGTTATTGTAAAGAATATAGACATTCTATTTTCCAATTCCACGAGAAACCCGGCGCTAAGAGTTTTAGAAAAGACCGCTCGAACGATGGTATAAGAAACGAGCATTGAATTTCCATATAAGAGGTCTGATTGCTTAAATATTTATTAGCTGGCGAAATGGAGAGTAAGAGCGAAACGGAGAAAGTAGGAAGAGAGGATAAGAGATAGGTCGATTCCTACCCCACACATACACAGTCAGCGTCGAAGGATCCACAGAAATGTATACGGAATGTGTGGGATTTTCATTGAGAAACAAAAAGAGAGAGAGAGAAAATCCGCAAGATGAGCCGTTTTACGTGCGGAATGGCCCTCTTTCCAATAAAGCTCGGCCGCTTCCTGGCTGATCCAGGCCCCCGTGGCGACGTGTAAGTGTGTATAAATACATATATACTCAAAGACGGCGAGGAAGAGGCAGAAAGAGAGAGAGAGAGACAGAGACAGAGCCCGAAGACTCTGCCAATATGCACGAACAAATTCCAGCGATCCTCCGACTTTTCAGACCCTTCTTACTCCGCTCTTTCTCGTTCTCTAGCCTCACCAAATGTGTATACCTCGAAATGTATTCTTTCGGCTCGCTGGAAATGTTGTTCAGCGTGCGGCACAGTGTTTTTCGACTTCCTTTTCCGGTTTCAGACGAAGAGTCGCGCTCTGTGCTATTCGCAGGCTTTTCGGATTTTACAGAAGGTTTTGTGGATTTACCCGTAAATGTTTATGGATATTCTGAGTGTAGGATTTATGGGTTTGAGAAATTGCGTATTAAGCATGCGCGAGTTAATACTTTATATGTACTTATATATAATTTTTTAATGGAATATTTCTCATATTCATTCTTCCATGTATTTACATACCGCACTCATGCATATATATACGTACGTCAAAGTTAACTGACGGTGATCGTTGCGGAAAACTTGCTCTTCAAATGCTCTTTATACCCAGTTTAGCGTCCAATCTCCCTCTATTCGCCTGTGTATATATTCCGCAGTCGTGGAAGGGCTGTGCAAGCTCTCGGAAAATTCGAGCCAAACGACCTGCCGGCGAGTTTAAAGTTTGCGAAAGTGAGAGATGCGTTCGGCAAGTTTTCCCCTCCTACACATACGCGCCACTTCGGAGTAGATATGATTTAAACTACTTTCTTGATACTCTCGCGCATCGATCCATTGACTCAACATCATTAATCATAAGATATCGAAAGACATTCGAAATATTTCGTCTATATTTACCAACCGCGAAACGAGCTATTCGATTTGTCCGCGACCACGGTGCGGACTAATATCCGTTTCCTTATCACCAGCCAGAATAAAGCACCGGCTCGTGTTGGGGAATCCCGCGCGAAGTAGCGGTCAGTCGTTCGCGTCCGTTTGGCAAATAAAGGGAAACCGCACGATTTCTCCGGCGCCGCTTATCGTACCCCTTCTGCTCGGCTACTCGCGAACTGGCGATTCGCGTGTGACTTTCGTTCGACGCGCGACGCGATATAGCTTCTTATAGGTTGGCATTATGCGAGAGACAAACGAATCGGGAGGAAACGAGAGGACGAGCGATTCAATTATACGGATTTACGTGGGGAAGCGTGTATAGTAGACCGTGGCTGACGGTTTTCCTGCTCGCACTACTTACGAGAGTTGCTGCGGTGTAGGTTGCGCTTGCTGTAGACGAGATTGCGTGCTTTTTATAATCGGTGTAGGGGAAGAGGAATGGCGAAGTGAAATGAGAATTGAGGGTATAGCATTTTTGAGGCTGTAAAAATAGCGTGTGATAAATAAGCTGTAATAGCGTGTGAAGAGCAGGTCACGAATGGGGTGTTTAACGTAACTTGTAATTAAGAAGAATTAGGTGTAAGCAGTACAAAGTAAACATATATCACGTTTTGAAGATTTGGACAATTTTTTAAGGAAAATTCTTGATTAGGAAGTATGTCGCGTACACGGCAACGAATTCCAAGCACATTCCACCATAAGTTATGACTGTATTCTACAATTTTCCTTATTTTGGGGTTTCACATACTGCCAACATTTTCAAACTAAAATTTTACGAAACAAACAAAAACTTTTGACCAAACTTATCTTTTATTTCCAGATTATTTAACAATAAAACAGATTACTGAAGTTACATTATACGTGCGAAAATGTCCAAACCAGATCTACCCCTACCAATAGATATTCACCTTCATTTACCACTTCCCCCGATCCCCAACCGATAAAACTTTCCCTCCGACTTGTTCCACACCACACACGCACACACCTCACCAATTATCTCTCTTCCGAACCTCCCCCAACACACAATAACTGACCCATTTTTCCCTCACCCATTCGCACCCGTCACCCGGCCGGACTACATTTCGCCTCCACCCTCGAACCACCATCCTCATCATCATCGTCGCCCTCTCCTTTCCCTGACTGGCGCGCATTGGATTCCCAAATACCAGCTCCAGGTCAATCGCGCGGAATGCCATAGCCCGCGCGACGCGCGTAATCCCTTCGGCATACCGGGCACGTTTCGCGCGGTGTATATATATATATATACGTAGCGCGGGCCTGTGCCGATTTCCCGCCTCGAGAGCCGTTCTTGAGCTCTCGTTAGCAAACGAATCCGACAAGAGAGAGAGAGAGAGAGAGAGAGAGAGAGATACAGATACAGAGTTCTGCTAATGCGGTCTGTGCACATGACGAGAGCTACTGTGCTGCACTGCGCCTCGTATCCAGCCGATCGGCGTACGAGTTATGTGGCGCTGAGTGGTATAGGGCGAGGCTGAGTTTGAATTTCGTGACGGTATATATATACAGCTGGGCTCCGCCGTTATCTCGACGTTTTAATCGAGTTTCACACGATGCTAATAAAATGTGGTGATTCGTTATTGATAAGCATGACGGTTCCGTCGCACGAGTGTACATTTATTGAAGTGCCGTTTCGTTGTCACGATGGGGAGTACACTTTACGCGCGTTCTACGATAAACATTGATGTAGATCCTTATCATTAAAGCAAAATAGCGTCGTATACACCTAGAAATCCATAATTCACACTACGACGTTCCAATAAAAGTAGCTGTGTCTCTTTTACCAACCTATATCCGGCTAATAATCGCTGCAATCTGACCACGCTTTCTTGATCCAATAGGGCCGCGCTGCGATCTCAAACTTCAAGGGTCTCCTTATACGCTTCCTCCTCGGTCCGTAGAAGCGCAGCAGGACACAGTCCTCGTGTATATAGGATCGTTGGTGGCCGGCGGATCTTCCGATACATCAGCCCTATACAAGAGCCGGCACGTATACAGACTTACACACAGTCTGTCCTCCGATCCCCTTGCGGTCGTGTCTCTCGGCCAATCGACCAAATGGACCGATCCCACCCCGCAGTCCTGCCGACAATTACCTTCGGGAGGGTCCTGTGCGCGCGTACAGCAGACCTTTTTCTCTCTCTTCTTCGATTACGGGCGCGCGTGCGCTCGCCACGGAAAAGCACTCAGCGTTTATTAATTCCAATCGCCCGAGCGGAATCGAGCTCTACTCGATTGTGTGTCGAGGAAAGAGAGCGAGAGAGAGGTGGTCTGCGGTTCTGTTAGAACTCGGTAGCCAGTTGGTGGTCAGTTGGGTTCTCGCTAGAGTCATTTAGGAAGTTTGTCGGGGGGTGGAAAGGGGATGAACTTTTTCTCGTTCCCATCGCGGTGCGTGTTACTTATTGACGGTCTAAGTGCACACTAGTATAAGGAGTCGAAAAGTTTTTCTGTCGCGCGGCTGCGTGTAGGCGAATGATTTGTTTGGTAAAGTAATTTCACGCGCGGTATGCCTGTGAATTATATGTTTGGTATACAGTGCTAATTCGGAGGATGAAGTTGATGTCGGCACGATGATGGAGCAGTTAAGTCGACGGTCGTTCAGACGTCTGATGCTGTTTTGACTTATCATAAAATATTACTGATGGCTTGACGCATGGATATTCTGTAACGTCAATAAAATTTTATAAATAAATTTTTATAAATTGTAATGTACGTGATAAATTTAAACTGCTAATGAATGTAGAAAAATTTATTGAGAGTATGTCGAAGTCATTGAGCGTGCACGGAGTGCGACAACTAGTCGATTGGAAGGCAGAAACTTTGTGACGTTATAATTGAATAGACAATTTTTACGATGTAAGAAAAACTTTGTTTTTTAGAATATACGGTATATCACGCTGGCGCCGTACGCCCATAACTCAATCACTCTTGGGAGAATAATCTTCAGACAGAGCAGCACAATGTACATGAATAACGACGGAAAGTATCGAGAAAGTTATTTCGCCACGTGTAAACACCATCCCGCTGCTTATCTTCGCACTCCCGAGCCTATATGTAACAGTCTAATTGTGATTTATTTGCCGTCGCTGGACGCGCGCGAGAATTCCTTCGATTCCTCCAACCATGTATTTATACACCCATAGACTCGTATACATGTATACCCAGACGTTCGCCGTTTGAGGGAGCGCACACAGCGACTCCTCGGAAGCAAATACACGAAGAGAGAGGGAGCGCTCCGTATACACACTCTCCTTGGAGGAGTATATAGACCTGCACATACATACACACATACGCAGGAGGGGGCCTATAGCGGCCTAATTGTCACTTATTTACTCCCGGAGCGCGGCGGGAGTATAGATACACTCGCGGCCAAATGCACGCGCGCGCCGGATTCGTTCATCGCTGATCAAATATATACCCGGATGCGGTGTGTGTGTGCGTCGTCCGTCCGTCTTCCTACTCGGGAGCGGGTAGATTGACTCCGCGAGTAAATATCTTCTCCCTCCTCTCCGGCTTGAGACGACTGAGCGCGAGGGAGCGAGTAGTCTTCGAAATTAGTTGCTCGCTTCTTTTCTTCCCGAATACTGTTCCGTTAATTTATTCGTTTTCATCGCGGTTGCCGTTCTGTGGTTCCTCCTCCTCCCACGGTTTGAAATACGTATATACTCTGCTCGCGCGCACGCCTATTCAAATACGATTCAAATACGCGACGCGGTAATTGCGCCGTCGCGTAATTCGTCGAGGATGAAAATCGAGATGAAAATAAAAGAGCCACCGTTCGCATTTCCTTTTTTTTTCAACGTTAATTAACGAGGATTGGAGGAGAAGTAGCGGTAAGCATTCCACGAAGGCGTATCCACAATTCTTACCTTTTCCACCGCATTCCCGGAAATACGCGGAGCAAATAAACCGGCGGGACGCGCAATAAAACTCGTATGGGACCATCCGAAAATATAAAAATACACACACGCAGGAGCAAAATCAATTGATCTTCCATTCTCCCGGCTTATCTTCTGTCGGAAGCGTTCCCAGGCGAATACTACTCCCCTGCATCGTCCGTTTCCACCGAAAACTGCATTCGCAATTTCAAAAATCGCAGGATGCGCGCCAAC
>JAPYZO010004185.1:0-37881 GCA_030522905.1 Torymus flavipes | reverse complement strand
AAAAAAAACAAAAAAAAAAAAAAAAAAAAAAAAAAAAAAAAAAAAAAAAAAAAAAAAAAAAAAAAAAAAAAAAAAAAAAAAAAAAAAAAAACAACTAGCACATCATCTGAATCTTCATCATCCGCAACTAATCCACCACTCAACTTGTCACCTATCCTCACGTATCATATCCCAAAAAACCTTCAACTCTTTCACCACCACTACCACCATCGCATCCATGCATCGCATATCCCACGCTCATATACACACTCATATATATAAGAATACGAACGTGTTTGTGTATACGTCGGCGCGCTTACGTCTCTCTCTCTCTACGCGCTTACAGGGGCCGGGCATTAAATCCGCGGGCCATTTGTCTTTATCAAGGAGCTCATAAATATGGATCAAGCAGATTCTCCGGATGTCTGCGTGAAAGCGTTCGTTCGTGCCCCCTCGGCCCGAGCGCGCGCGGGCGCTTGGTGTTAATAAATTGATTTTTCTCTTTTGGCGCGACACGAAGGGCGACGACGGGACTCGATGTACTCTCGACTGCGGGGGATATATCGGGAAAAAATTATTGGCCAGCTTGTGTACGTGGCGCTCGATGCGGTTTATAATGCGACCGTTTAGATAGGAGATCCAGGAGATTATAGGCTGGAGGTGGTGCTGGTGCGCGATAAGGTTGCGAAGCGTTAATTGTGCGCGCACGCGTGTGAATGTGATACATTTGAAAAACGTAAAATGTGTCCTGATTAAGGTATATTGAGATCAAATCGAGAACTATGAATCTTTTCTTATCTTGATTCCAATTCAATTCTATACATATATAAATTATCGACTTTCTATACACAGAGAAAAGAAAATACTATAAACGGACGCGGACGTTTGGATACGGACAAACGAATGTTCGTTAACAGCTAAATAATATTTCCTAATAGTTGAGAAACCATGTCTAACTAATGAGCTGCGTCTTAACTGTTAAGGAAATTACTTAATTATTAAAAAATATTGTTAACTATTAAGAAATATATATTTTGGCACAAATAACATCAGGATTTTATAGTTAGATAAGTAGATTTTTAATGTAAAGATTTTCTTTTCTCAGTGTATTATTGAAAATTTCGTTAGATATGCTAAATCTTATCAGATGCCGATACAATGTCTGATTCAATAACGAATTCCCTTGCGACATTTGACAGTCGATATAATTGACAACCTTTCGAAATTCTCGCCAGCATCTATTTTCACTCTCTCTCTCTCTCTCTCTTTCTCTCTCTCTCTCGACTATAATACTTTCGTCGACACGCTGCACCCATCAACGCGACATACGTAATGCGACGCGGATTCGCTAATAACTCGAGTCGGCGATTTACGGTGCGCTCACATCCCCTGTATCCGTGACGCAGTGCGAATATAATACACAATACACGTCGCGTCTCGTTATAGCAGCGAGTGCGCGCGAAAATCGATTTTTGGTTTTTCGCCCGTGCGCGTCTCTCTCCAGCTCATTCAAATTGGGATTTGACGTAAACTGGTTTCAATTAAATCCAAACGAGTAATCGGCCGGACGAAAATGGATTTTCCCCCGCATGCAATTTGCGAGTGTCCGACGGGAAAATATTGCCGTGGAATGAAATTGATGAATAAAGGACAGCCGCCTATTTAGGACGGGAATTTTTGGTAATTTCGCCTGGCTTTTGTTCATTGTAAAATTGGAATCGTTGGTATGCATGTATGTGTGTGTGTGTGTGTGTACCGCGTGTAATTAGTTATTTTTAGAGCGTGATTAAAAATTCTGGATATTTGACTAACTTTAATAATTGTCTCTTTACGATTACGATATACAGAGTGCAAGAACAAACGATACTTATTCCCAAATAATTTGCCAGCTGAATTAAGGTTTCCAATTAAAAGTGACAATGGGAATTCAAAAGGTCGCCGCACCGATAGTTAGTTTCTTTTACTCAATCTCAATCATCGAAAAGCTTTCAATCAAATTTTTGCCGTCACATAAATGTGATAAAATATCCGTTACAAAAGTACACCATTGACTTCACTACATAGAATACGCCCCCCTCAAACATCTCTCAATTAGCGACCCCTAAACAACATCCCTTCGGCGCCTCGACACGCGAGAATCATTATAGAATCTTAACCTTCACCTTCGAGAATCTCTTAATTTCCACGCTCACGGTTGCTTGGGCATCACAAAGCTTCCTCCCCCTCGGAGACTACCGCGCACGTAGCAACGAGCGCGCGCGCGCACCTAAATTGCTTGCCCCTGAGGACCTACTACCTATACAGCTCTCTCTTGCAGCGCAGAAGACATGCTGCAGCTCCCAAGAAGTAGCGATTTACGGTGGCGGATCTGCGCGGGCTGATTCGAAAAAGAGAAAAAAAAACGACAAAACAAAAAGCAGGAGGCGAAGGCGGAGACAGAGACGACGGGGAAAAGAAAAACAAAGCGCGACGCCGTCGTCGTCTAGCCGCGAGGCCCAGACAGATTACGTTCTCGGCTGACTGGAGCCTCGGAGAATGATCCCTCAAAGAGCGAGCTACGAACGGTGCTGCGATAGAAGTTCCTCTCTCTCGCTCTGCTCAGGTATATAGTGGGAGGAGGGAAAAGTTCACGGAAGTTGCGCGCGATCGATCGATCGCTGAGCGGCTGCCGCTTATTAAAATTGGATTGGCTGGACATCGCGCGAGTGAGCGAGCGAGAGTAGAGCGACTGTATAGGTTGGGGAAGCTGAGGTGAGGTGAGTTATGGGTGACGTGCGGTTTTTCGGAAAGTTGTTACACGACGAGGGAATTAGATTGAAGAGTTTGATGGGAGTATGATCGGGTTTGGGAATTTCGTTTCGAAGGGTAGGACACAGTGGTGTATTGGCGGGGGAAGCGCGCACGGGGATATTTCTGAACTGGGTGAAATGGATTTTGATTTGGGAAATTGATGAAATTTTAAGGTAAGGGTTTGTTAAAGATTGAGAGAAACGGTTTTGGTATAGTGACAATAAATGAATTACTAAAGTAAGATTCGTTACTGTACTTGACAGAAACTCTATATTTTTCAAGTTATTTTCATTTCGGTCGTACATTCTTCAAAAAAATTTTAAACGCGAATGCCATTGGACAATCATTCTATTTTTACTTCGAATTCAGTTCCGGTAACAAAAGAAATTCTGCAGAAAATTTCGAATACGTTCTCTTGTCTGAAGAGAGCCATAAAGAAAGTTGCGCTCGGGGTGGGGAACTTTAAATTTTTAAAGACTTGGCGCTCTCGCTGAAAGTTCAAGTACATCAGCTACTATCCCGGGCAAATTAATATTTTGACTTTATTACAGCAAAACACCATCATTTTCACTTTGCGAACTTAATCTCAACATGCAAACAGTTTACGCGAGCAGGTAACTTCGGCAAACTAAATAAGCTTCTGTGCAGAATCTAAGTTATCCGCGCGCAACTTGCCTCCACGCAACTTTTACATTCCATTTAAAACGTTATACACACGCGAGAAACTTTACTAGCCTCGCATTGTCGCACTGTTAAACACAGACAAAATCTTACTACTCCTTTGACATCTATTTCCATTTTCTAGAAACGTATAACCGTTCTTTCTAGGATTGCACGATATATCAAGATTAATCTTGATCTTGCATTGTCTTGCCTCAATATTCAAGTCAATAATCGAAACAATATTTCTATACAGTTTTCGATACAATATCAAGATTGTGGTCTCAAGAATGTAAAGAATCTGGTCTTGTCTTAAAAATAACTTAACATTTTATTATCATTTGTTTTTATTTTTCTTCTTTAAAAAAAAAAACTTTAACCATTAAATAATCTTTTCCCGCATACTAAATTATAACAAAGCTAAACATTCTTCAGCGCACAACGCGCAGCATTTTTATTCGCCACGGACTGCTCACTAAAAATCCTCGTCTCTTCGTTGACTCCTCTAACCCACACAGCCGCACATCCACCCACACACACACACTCAAGAAAATAAAGTCTCTCGCTAGGCAGGATGTGGAGAATATTATAACGAGCCGCGCGGACGGCCGTGTCGGCATTATCAAGCCGACTACTATATACGTCGGGGCCGCCGTCTGAGCATTTCCGCGACACAATTAAGCCTTTCTCTCCTCGATTTTTCGCATTCTTTCTCCCTCTTCACCCAAGAGACCCACCCCGTATATATATCTCGGCTGGCTCGTAGGCTAGGGGGGGCGCCTGTCAGACCCAATATACTCGGCCGCTTTTTCTCCTGCCACTACTACTGCGCACCTGTTCGACTCTGCGCGACCTTTGACGCGGCGCCGCGCGTCCGCTTCGATTTGGCGGAAAGCAGCAGCCCGCATCTCTCTCTCTCGCTTTGTCTGGTCTGTTTCCTCTATATACTATGCGCGCGAGAGCTGCAGCCGACTTCTCTCGGGAGGATGGCTAATGTACTCGCGGAAGCCCGCTCTTTCTGTGTCTGTCTGATGCCGTGTGCTGCTCTTTGGGAAAAAGAACGAGCGGGCGCACGACGACTTTTTTGCGAGCGAGAGAGAGAGAGCTCGTTTTTGCTCTTTGATGCTCTCGATTTCAGAGAGATTTTATGCTCGATCGCGCGTGTCGGAAGTAGAGATAGAGAGAGAAAGAGAGAGAAATTCAACGAACGGGCCGGAGTATTGTTTAATTTCAATGGAGGAGCGGAAGGATCTTTTTTTGGAATACGTGTCTTTTGATTGTCGGCTGGGCTTTTGTGAGATGCATGATTGACGGTCGATTGGATTGCGAGGATATAGATATGCGTGTCTGACATGTCGCGAGACTTGGAGGGGATCGGGTTTTTCGCGAGTTTTTCCTATATAGCGCGAGGTTGCGGATGACGAATGAATCGGGCGATTGATGTATGGGCACTTGCGAAAGGGCACTTTAGATAGGCGGTTATTTTCTGCGTGCGCAGACTAATGAAGAGATTGTAATTGCACTGATTCGTGTATTATTGTTGAAATAGTTATTCTATGTTAATTTGTCATCAAAGTTGGAGTGCACCGTCGATTCGATACATCAGTTTACTTTATTTTAAAATTAAAGAAAAAAACATCTATAATATAGCAAAACAAAGTATTATTACAACTATACAAGTATTTTCCCATTTTCTCTTCAATTCTTTGCCAACTCTTAATTTTCGTTTATTATCTTAGTGTTCTTCTTCGCGACGTTATATATAAATCCCGATAACAATCGAGAATAAAGGAAACTAACAAGCCAACAGTCCTCCAACAACTAATCCTGCATTACACACCGCTAAACAATCATATTTATTCAAATTGCCATCATCCACTCTCGCCAAAAACCAAAAACACACATACACATATACATATAGGCAAAAGCCCTGGGCTCGAGGCAACAACGCGACCGTATATAATTCCCGAACTTACCCCCGACAGCCACCCGCGCACACGCGTATATACACACTTACCCCATTCCACCGCCTTAACGGCTCGCGGGGCTCCCGCGTTCTCTTGTTTACACGCGCACCGCGCTGTGTTGCGTTATTCCAGCAGTGGTGGTTTTCGGCTCCTATATATACGCGCATTGTGCGCAACGACGGCACACCTCCGGCCAATCACATTACGCGCGCTCGCCCGTCGCGGTTATATTGCCTCCCCTCGATATTGCGGGTCTTTGTCGCCGCGACTCCATTCATTAAGGCCCGTGTCTTTTCCGCGTGTTTTCTGAGCTTCTATATATAGAGTATAGGACGGTCACTACTCGAGACGCTCGAGAGGATTTTCGGTACACGTCGCCGCCGGAATAATTAAGGTGGAGGGCTTTTAACGAGCGAAGATCGTCCGACGGAGAGCTCGTTGATAAATATATATTCCTTCTTCCGCGAGCGGGCTCGAGTGGAATTTCGCTTATTTAAATGGCCTTGAAACAGTGCGCGAGTGGAAAAGAGAGGGGAGGGAGAGAGAGAGAGAGAGCTCTTGAGGAAGCTGCGAGAATGATGAGGGGGGCAGCGAGTGCTGTTATATTCATATTTTTAAAGCGATTACGTAATTATTTCGATGCTCCTGTGTTAAGCGAGCTGCGTCTTCGTTCGCGAGAATAAAGCGCGCTCATTGTTGTTGTTAGTATATATAATGGAGGAGTTTTGTTGAAGAAACTTGCCTTACGGAGGGATGAATTTCGAAAACAATTAAACGTGTTCAGGCGAAGGCTTCTTCTCCGCGGCCGCGAATGAAAGCTTTTTAAAGGTAGAAGTTTATTTTGTAAAAACGTAATATCGATTTTCGCACAAACAATATAGACCTTTTAATTATACGAAGGATCGTTGTATATTAAACTGCAATATTATACACGACAATATTTATTTAATCTCACGATGAAAATATATACCGCTTTATTACGGGTCGTGCAATAATCCCATAAAAATCTCGGCGAAAATATATTTTTCTTGTCCGACTTGTGCAGCCTCTCGCTCCACTCCCGTCTTCAATTATTCGAAAATAACATAATAATCATCGATAGCATCGCGCGTTTCTGCGTATATAATACGCGCTCCCCTTATACTCTTCTAAAAAGGAGAGCCAGCGACATCTCATTAAAAGCGCAATCTCATTTTAATAACCTATTCTCGATCGCGTCCGCACCCTCCGATATAAATCACGTCGCCCGAGCGAACGCACGACACAACATCCGCGATATTTTTTTAATTTATCATCGTCGGTCCAATTAGCGTCGAGTCCTCCCCCTCCCCTCAGCTTTCATTCGACCAATATTACCAGAACCCCGGAACAGAGGGAATCACTTGTATACGACTCGATTGTGGAAAGACGCGCCGCCGCCGCTGCCTTCAATATCCCAGGCTTTCCTCTTTATTATTTCCCTCCCCCGACCGTTCGCTTTTTCATGCTAATATTCGCGAGTGGCTAGGATAGGATTGGAGGGGGAAGGAGGCTTGACATCGGCTGCATTCGAGAATCTTTTCTTTGCGCGCGCGCTTTCATTATGTTCTTATTGCTGTTTTTTGCGAGCGGCAGGAGGAGGAATATTTATGCGAGAGAGAGAGAGAGAGAGAGAGAGAGAGAGAGAGACGAGGCTTATTGACGGCAGACTATCAGGCGATCTTCGGGCGTGTTTGTGATCGCGACGCGGGGTGGGGTTTTAATGGTCAAGTCGGTTGGGCTGTATTGATAGCAATTTTTCTAGATGAATTTTCTCTGCGATAAGGGCTGCGAGCATTGAGAGCTCGTCGAGGGTTGCGCTCGCTGTATTGATTGGTAAGTGGGGGAGGATTAATTTTAGAGATGGTTTGATCTCTGATAGAGGGAAATAAGTTTATTATTTGTTATTTTTGTAATGTTGAATTTACTGTTTAAATAGAAAGGGAGTGAAAAGTCAAAGGAATTTTAAAATTTCATTGATACATACTTAAGTGTAATATTGCCTCGAATTATTGAATTCAACATTTCCAGGGTAAACTGAAATTCTGCAAAGTTCACAATTTCCTCCACACAGCACTTTGATGCCATTTTTTTTTTGTTTCATTCCATTTTCGCAGCGCTCGCCTAAATCGAGCGTTTCCTTACGTCGGCAATCGATCATGGAATACATCAAGTGATTACCATTACCTTCTTCTCGTAACCTTCTTTTTACCTCCGCGAGTTTCTGGTGTCGAAAGAAAGTAGGATTGATGGTTACTGCCTTCCTCTGGCCCCGCCCGTATTATCGTGGCGCATTAGTATCGATTACAATATCGCGTACATTTTTATTCTCCAATTAATCTCAATTCCTTTTATCTCCCCGCGCTTTATACAGCGCACTTTTTATTGTTACCAGCGATGAAAAAGTTTGACTGCGAAAATTTCATTGCAACATTAGCGTTATATCGGTTTCGTGCTGGCTCGTCGATGAATTATTCTTTGTGTGATGTATTATTTCATCCGGTTATTAACGTTCGCGTATGACTTTTTTTCAATCAAACCTTTGAATGATTAATACAGTATTACAGGTCATACATATTGGATGGAATAAGAATTAAACTAAAAATATTGAATAATTTTATTCGTAAAAATTTTATGAATTATAGCATTGATATTTAATTCGAATAAAAATGTAAAATATCCTATTGGATGAAACATTTATTTAGTGGACCGAACCGAAGAGGAGGAAAGCGTGAAGATTTTCCTAAGCTGGAATTCAATAAAAGATTTTCGATTTCGAAAGATTTTTCCCGTTGAATGCGGGATCCCGTGAAAAAGTATGCCTCTGCAATATTGAACAAGTAGTAAAGTGCGGGATTTGTCGAGCCGTTCGAGTTTTATAACAATATGTTATTCAGAGCGTTTCTGGATTTGCGAAAGTTTCCCTACCGTCTTTTTAGTTTGCTAATACCGAGTTCGGGAATTCTTTAACAGTGTAACTTTTTATTTATACTCGCGATGCAATTTTTTTTTTCATATAAAATTCTTGCATAATACACGAAATTAGTATTACATAAATCTCCACTTTCCATTTTAGAATTAAAAAGAATTTTATGCGTTAAAATTGTATGCAATACAATGCAAATATCTTATATTGCAGAATATGAACAACTATTTTATTAAAACTCAACATTTAAGATAAATTTTTGCACAGTAACATACTAAACAATCCACTTAAAATCAAACTCTTTTCTCGACCGACCAAATTAATCCATACCCACCGTTCTCCAAAAAATCTAACAACCCAATTTTCCTTCCCGTAAAACCTTCTCTCGACCGCCAGCACTAGCAGCGGTGCTGCTGCTAACTTCATCGCATTACCAGCTAACCGTGCCACCATCGCTCTTCCGCCTCGGCCACATTTCTTTCTCCACCTCCCGGCACACGGATTACCCGTAGAACCTGGGGCGCAAGAAAGCATCGACACGACCACCGCCAACTCCAGACTCTCTCTCTCTACAAGAAGTGTAAAACAAGAAAGTGCGCGCGCGTCCCTTGTAACGGGCCGGCAAAAAGCTCCTGCCGAAAAAGACCAGACACTGCTACTGCGAAGAGATAATTTTCCCGGGGTTACGCCTCTGAGAGAGGCGAGAAAACAAAGAAGCGGGCGAAGGAAAAGCGCGCGAAGTGAAAGCGAGAGGGAAAAGTCATATCGAAGCGAAAGGGTGTGTGTATTCTCGAGCGCTTTTACGATCGGCCGACGATAAGCATCGTATTGGTTCTCGAGTTTTCTTAGCTTGCCTCGTGGCGTTGCTGGAGGAGTCAGCTGCGTATTAGTTTTTCATTTGTTGTAGCCGGGTTTATACGGCCTCGTGCTGTTTACGGCGGGTTATCGAGTGCTGATTGATGAAGTGCGCGGTGGTTTGCAGCGTTGTTTGTGGCTCTCTGGCGGTGAAGTTGTAAGATGGCTGGTGTGAGGTTTCGTGTAGTGTGAAGATAGTGGTTTTTTCCTGGAAAGTGATGGTAGGTTTGTAATTCGGATTTTCGTACGGCAAAGAAATCTATTTATTTTTTATTATTATACTAGTAGAAATAATTTGGATAATTAATTTTGTAGTTCGACGTTATTTTAGTGCGATAAAAGCACTGAACTATGAACGAAGCATAAACAGGTTACACGTATGATATGACGATCCATTCGAGGAAAGACGCGTAATAAGTATTCAGCTGAGGTAACATTCGCTGCTAAAGATACTTATATCGAGTCATTCACGACAAAGAGGATTCATAATGGAGATGAGGATCTCGAGCTTTGACTTTAGCTTAAAATATCAGAGTGTAAATGTTAGTTTTCTTGGATTTCGTGAAAGTTTATAATTAGGCAAAACTATAGGCTAAGTTATTTATACAATTTATGTATGTTTTAATTTTTACTTCAGTTCTTTAGTTATTTTCGCATAGTATTTTATTCGTGGCTATTTCGAGAACCGTAGGTGATATAGATAATCGATTAAAGGTAGAAAATAAGAATCATGAGAGAAATTGTAAAACGACAAACAGTGTTCAATTAAATATTAACTCCGATATCGCCTAGTGAAATTCACCAGTTGAAACTGAGCCGAGAATATGTGAGTTTTTAAATGAGTAGTTTCTGCATTTCCTTTATTTCGTGTAACTCTATTTGGGGTTTCTGTCAGAAAATGAGAATTTCATTCTATTTCCATGTATAACAGATGCTTATTCCGAGCAATTTTTCGTAATTGGCTGTCCTGGAAAAAATGTATAACGACGTTTCTTTATATACGATAATCAACTTTTATCCGATAAAACAAGATAAATGTACTCACAATTTCAACTGTTCGAAAAACATTGCAACTAAAAAAAAAAACATAATAAATCCTTTAATAATGTAAAAAATAAATTACACCACTCACTAGAAAAAAAAAGAGTCAAACACCAATATTTACTTTGAATAACCTTAAAATACCACTCGGACAAATTGAATATCATCTTGGGCACACTTACACCCACACAGCCGTACATCCACTTTGCTGGCCGGTATCTCCCGACAATCCTATCCCTCTCTCTCCCCTCGGATAACCCAATTACGCGCCGGCGTCGTAATTCCCGTCGCCGATGGGCCGGCAGCGGATCATCCGCGACTCTCTCTCCTTGCCTGCCTCTCTCTCCTCCGTATCCGGCCTCGAGACTTCTTTCCGCTCGACCTCGCGACAAGTGCCGTCTCGCCGCCGGCCAGTTCCGTATATATATACTCGGGGATTTACATATACGTAGCAGCCCTTGTCGCGCGATAGCTTTTGGGAGAGGGTAGGTGATAAGGGGGTTAGATGTAGGGATAGGGTGCGGGTCGAGTGTTTGGTGGATTTGAAATTTTTTTTTTGGTGGATCGCAGGGCGAGGGGAGATTGCAGAGGGAAATTGTTTGTTTTTTTTCCTGTGGAAAAAAGTATTTCGTATTGTTAATCAGAATATAATTAATTTTCGTTCCTTAAATTTATAAGGAAGTTATAAAGAACTATATATGTTTATTTATTTTCACTTTCAAAATCATTATAAATATTGTAAGTAAAAAAGAGAAAAACGCAATTTAACGAAAAGTTGTTTGAAATCCAATTAAAATATATAAAATTTAATCTATAAATAATCATCGTACATATTTGAAAAGAAGATAACGAAATTGTAACAGAGCATGTTTCAATACTATCTCGATAAGACTGTAACAACGCCGGTGGAATATATATTTTGAAATTCCGTGTAATATTGAACTAAAGGCTTTTGTGCTGAACTCGTGAGCGCGCCATATGTAGGACATTCGTAGCGATTTTTCCTAGTTATTTTTCACAATATTATCGTATTACTGTTACATAGCGCTCTCTCACGCGCGGGAAATTCACGCTATATTACCGGGACGCGCGCCGACATATAATATCGGAGAATTGTAAAAGAGGCTCCGAAGTTATTTTCCACAATATCATTGTAATACCGTTCCAATATTCATGCCCGAAGCGTAATATAATGCAGTGCTGCATTGGAACCGATGTCGAAAATAATACTCTAAAAGTATACGCGAAATCTTTGCAAAACGCCGCGGCAAAGCTCCTATTACTTATCTGATTTAACAAAGTAGATCGTCACCCTGTTACTTTAACAACGTCGCAGAACTATCTATTCAAAAATCCATTGAAATCCATATAGAATTCAATACCGGCCGCTCGCCGACGAAAAGCTCCATATATATATACACACGAGAGAGTGGCTCTCATACAGTCGAGCGACTCCTCGGACGGGCGCGACCGAAGATTGGGCTCCCACATCTCCGTCGTCTTCCTACACTCGCCCGCGGGGGTCAAGCGCGACCGAGGGAAA
The DNA here is from genome assembly GCA_030522905.1 of Torymus flavipes. Taxonomy (NCBI): domain Eukaryota; kingdom Metazoa; phylum Arthropoda; class Insecta; order Hymenoptera; family Torymidae; genus Torymus; species Torymus flavipes. The sequence continues at coordinate 26,102 of JAPYZO010004185.1, read as the reverse complement.
TTGACGATTTTATCGCTCGCCTTCTTGCGTCCTATATACGTGTCTGTGTGTGCGTAGGTCGATTTTATTGTTTTCCTCCCGGGCCATATCGAGAGAGAGGAGAACGCGCGCGCGCTCGACTGATATTTCGGCGTCGCCAAGGGATTCCTTCCTCCTCCCTTCTCTCATTTTTTTTCTTCCTCGCTGGCATATTCCGTATACGCGCGACTTTATTAAGCCTGTGCCTGCACACTTGTATATACGTTCCGCCGAGTGGACACACACACACACACACACACCCCGGCCTTGTAAAACGAATTTTCCGCTTCGTCACGGGAATTATCGGGAGAGTTTTACCGCTGTTTTTTCTGCGCAAGGAGAGAGAGACAGAGAGCAATGAAATGTGAAACGGCGGCGAAGGGTGAAGTACGGGAGACGGGGGGGTTGAGGATTTTGAGTGGCTTCGGGGGATAAGTGAATGTAATTGAGCGCGAGGAGATTTTAATGAAGATGGGGGCTATTCGGAAGAGGAGGCCCTAGCTCTCTCTGTCTCTCTATCTATCTCCTTGGGCTTTATTAGTGAAGTAGTTTTACCTGGCGGCTCTCTAATATGCGCGCACAGTACCCCAGACGTGTAATATTATCCGGATAGTAATTTCTCCGTTCGGCTGTTTTAATTGGAAGATTGATATTATTACGGCGCTTGTTTATTAAATTCATCGATCGTTAGCTCTAGAAGAATATACCTTTTATCTTTCAATTTTTATTTTATATTATACTTATTTTACACAAAGGGTTCTTAGGTATATTAAAGGTACACATTAATTTTAATATTTATATATACTTATTATATTTATGTAGTTACACGTTTACTATATATTTTCAGCTCGATAATAAATAAGCACGTGAAAGGAGTACTGCTCTGTAATGACTTGCTATTTAGATTTCACGTCAAAATCTTTTCACTCGTTTTATTAATAATCTCTCAGGTCGCGCTGCAAGTCACGATTCCCATTATAGTTTGACATTTCAGTTTCGTACTGAATTTTCCTCGAATTATGCTATTACCAAAGTATATTATCACTGCGTACAATAAAGGCACAGAAATTGGACAAGTAAATTGCCCATTATATCCGAATGTCACGAAAGAACTTTCTTTCTGACCTAATTCTACGACATGCTATTTGCCTAGCTTATTATTATGTGCACAGTTCTGTCACGTGAATTGAAGATAATATTCACTGTGGAGTTAATAGAACTATGTTACTTTGAAATCTAGTTTAGGAAGTTTTCAAGTTTTAGTGTATCTGCTAGTGTTAATTTGGCATGCTACGCGCGCCCTCTCTTCGCTGTATCTCGCTTTCTTTCGAATTTTCGAGATCAATTCGAGATTTCGAGATACCTCGCAAAAACGCTCGAAAACCGAACGAATATCGATCGCTTAATTTATAGAAAATTTTGCTCAAAACAACAGTATCAGAAATCTAATTATACAACTATTGTAATTAAGTTATTTTTTATTATAATTATATATTCACCTGTACATGAATAATGTAAATATATACTGATACCAATCAATGTCAAAGCCACAATAAATACACAAATGACAATATTTGTATGATAAACATTGCCTTACCGATTAAATCCACCAATTACTAAAAACAAAGAATAAATAAAAAGGCATTGTTTAATAAAGAAAATCAATTTGCAAATCGAATAACGCGCTATCAGTATCACATCTCCACTGGCCCGAAAAAGCAATCCATCTACTCGCAAAGCCATCCATCCACCGGCCCTCATTCTTCTCCCGCACACGCACGCCGACACTCACGTACATGTACATACATACATACACCATCAACATCGCGTCACGTCAAAGCCCATCGTCGTAATAAATTCACCTACGCAGCCCATAAACCTCTCCCCCTTCCCTCTTTTTCCCCCATACCTCACCGTGAAAAGAAGAAAAGACAAGTCCGCGGGAGTACATTTATTAAACGCACATATCTCATCGTCCGTGGCAATAAAACGAAATTAATCCCCGATCTCTCTCTCTCTCTCTTCCCGAAAAGAAGAATAAGACGACGACGCGTACACTATCACTCGTGGATTCTAATAATCCGCCATCTCGACGCCGGCGTCGCTATATCTAGCACTGCGTAGTGTGTACAGCAGCCCGCTATATACGCAAAACTATCGCGTTATAATTATTTCTCGACGTGGTGGGGAGGAAAGGATAACCGCTCGTGCGACGAGAGTTGGATTTAACCTGGTGTTTTTACGCGACCATATATCATATACACACGAGTGTTGCACATGCGCGATAAGAGTGCGAGCGTGTGCGGCAGGAGCACGTCAATGTCGATGTGTAAGCGCGACGCGGCGCGAGCGAGGTTTTTCCGAAATTTACCTGTCAAGATTGCCGAGACGTCGAAATTTCGAATTTAAGGGGCACGGCAGAGCAGTCGAGAATGGTTGTTGACGATGCGGGAGAATTGCAGAGAGAAGGCGAATGAATTCGTTGTTGGATTTTATTTTCAGACGCGGATGTAGCTAGTGTTGTTACGAAAAAGAAAGCGGACATCGTATTTTTTTATTAGTGACAAGGATAACAGTATATAGTAAAAATTACAAATCACAGCTATTTGGAATATATTTTATATAAAGTAATAATTTTCATGAAAATATGAGTCTGTATTACGGTTACTATAAAAAATAGTAATTTTTACCATATACGAACTTTTTCTACATATAGAAAGGTACATATAGGTACACACGGCTTGGAAATTTCGAATTGCGATAAAAGAAACATTTATATTTTACAAAAACCGTAGAGTTGATATACATTTATTTCCTTTCTACTCTAATTGAACAAAAAAAAAGAGCTCTTAACAGAGACAACGCAATATTCTAATAACAGTAGCAAAAGTGCTTTGACGCCCCGACGCGACGCGAGCTGAAAATAAACCATATAAAACGCAATATACCAGCTACGCAGCTAATGGCGACATTTTGTAATTCCACGTTGTTAAATAAAGAAAAAAAAAGAAACGAGAAAAAAAATATATACGAGCGCGCAGGCCGCGCGCACAAAGGGAACTACTGAAATAACAGCAGTCATCCGGAGTATAGCGCGCTCGCCGGCGCGACCTTTAATTTAAAACCAGTGTGACCCTATTACATGCGCTTAACGCGGTAGAACCGTGGAAATTGCCACGAGAAACGGAAATTGCATTAGGACCATTGCCGCGGGTGTAATTTTACTTATCAAAAAGAGATCTTTAAACGCGAGCGGCGCCGCCGTCGTCGTCGTCGGCCGCGACGTCCGACCGATCTCGGATACTAACTACTTAAATTAAAGCGCTCTTTTTCAAGGATTACGCGAAACGTTCTAAGCATAAAGTTATGTTAATGCTGGGTAATTGGATGTGTAAAGTATGTAGAGTATTTCGATAAGCCAATCTCGCTTTCAAAAATACTGAATTTTTAAAGGTATATAATCGAATTCTGGTTTCAAATGTATCTCTATCTTTATAAGATTATCTTATTAAGTTTTGTGAATAAAATTTTTTACGAAAATAATTGAAGTAACATCGGGAAATAATGTGATTTAAATTATTGAATGATATGAAAAAGAAAAAACATTTTAGCAATGAAATAAAACATTCGTTAGCGCGTTAAAAACCAATTATTAAAAACCCTCGTACCTATTATCCTCACAGAACAATCTAAATTCTCTCACTTAAAAACGAAAAAAAAGTCGAAGCTATCTATGGAACTAAAAGCACACATTTGCCTTCTTTTCAAACTCCACTCTGGCGCACATAAAATGCGAAAAATGACAAAAAGCATTCGAGCGGATTAGGGAAAATAGAGAGAGAGAGCCGAAAGAGCGCATTTTTCCCGCTGTTCGTATGAAAAAACAAGCGCACTCGGAAGATAATAGCTCGGCAACGATTCTCTTCCGATCGCGTCGCCCTATTACATCCCTCTGCCTCTCTCACACACGCTCACCCTCGCGGCGGCGCATGAAATTCGTCGATTATCGATTTTCCGAAAAAGCGAGCCGGGTGCACGAGAAAAACGTCAACTGGACAAAAAGAGTCAACAAAAATAAAAGAAGCAATCGAACGGGGCCGCAGCGCGATAAAAAGCGGACGCGCGATGTCCCGGTTCGGCCAAAGGAGCGGAACGGAAAGACGTAGCGTACACACACACAAGGAATAGAGAACAGTCTAGCGCTCGTGTATGATGTATATACAACAAACAGAGTAAAAAAAGGAGGCTAGGGAGATGGAGTAGGAGAGAAAGAAGACACACGGTTATGTATAGCTGCGGCGCGGGCGGTCAGTTTCGGCGATATCGCGAGCTTGCGGCCATTAAGCGGAATCGGATTTCGGAGGCAAAAAAAGGAGAGAGACAGAGAAGAATTGCAAGGAGATAATCGCTGCGCGCTTACGTATACAGAAGAGCTGCACCTCGATTATCCCCAACTTCGAACGCCGCTTTTTTCAGCCACGACATACTGCCACGGAATGTCCGGTAGCAACGAGCGTTATACGCGATTATAGTAAATCGCGGCGGCAGCTCGAGCTCCCGGCTGTTCGTTTTTGGGGCGCGCGAGGGATATATGCTGCCGCTGCAACCCCCCGGCAAGATGAAAGTACAAATTGACGTGTGTTATCGGGGATCTTGTTCTGTCGGTCGTTTTTTTGTTGCCTGCGGAGGGAAAGAGAGCTTTTTCGATGATCGAGCGCGCGGTGCTCCAGTTCTCTTTCGGTTGCTGTTACTGTGTATTTGGAGCGTCCTCTCGGGTCGCGCTGCTTTTTGTGACTCTCTCTTTCTCTCTTTCGTTTTAGGGTATGGATTTTTAGGCTGATAGCATCGGCGGATTGTTGGCGAATAAAAAGGGGATGGATTTTCGTTTTGCGAGTGTTGGAAAATTAGAGCGAAATGTCTTTTCATTAATGATGAAAGGAGGTAGATGAAATGGCTTTGTACGCGGTAACATTTTTGGCATTATTTTTATTTTTGCCAGTTGAGAAAGAACACTTGACAAGATGACAGATTTGCCTGAATTTATACTTTTTATCTTTTAAGTAGTATTGGTCGCAGTGGTCAATAAATTATTTATAACAATTCTTGCAGAATCAGTACATTAGCTTCTGTCACGAGTAAGAACTCGCAGATGAATAAATAAATGGAGGAGAAATCGATAAAGAAAATGGCACGGCGTGACTCGGCGGGGCGTTGAACCCCGCACCTTCCATTTTTCGACGAGCGATAAATTTACATTTTCGTGGATTCAAAACTGGTCAAAATGGTCAAGTATTGTCATACGCCACCTGTCGGTGGTCGCTAGCACTTCAAACATTTTAAAAGGTTTTTAGCCAAACTTTTTAAACCGTCCTATCATGCATTAAGGACTTTGGCATTGTCTCATTGCATACGTTTTCCCAAACTCAAGCCAAACAAAACTTTTTCCCAACTACTTCCAAACATAATTTCTTTTACTTATACCTATATAAAAGTATAAAATCTCCCTATTTTTCCATACGTTTTATTTAACGAAACACTTACAATGCAAAGAGCACACCGCCATACTTCCACCCTGCAAACTCTTACCAAAGAGCAACTTGGCCGCGCGCGCTCGCATTAAATCAAGCATTGATCTCGCATGCACACGCGAGCAACCCACCGTCGCACCATCTGTCCGCAACGACATAACTTTCGGGCATCGCCGAAAATCTGCACATCCGCGCTCTCGATCATCATTCCGAAACAATCGCCGCCACGCTTATACGATATTAGAAAATTCGTACCCGTGCGCGCAAATTTCCCGCCCGCTTATACCCCTAAAACGCAAATCATAAAGCAGCCTCACGCGGTGAACGGGCGCGGAGAATCCCCGACCGATAAATAGCCTAATCCCCAACGCGCAGCTCGTGCTTTCGCAGGCTAATGCCTGCAATTATCCATTAATATGTATGCACCGCTCGCCTTGCCGAATTAATAATCACGCTTGCGTGATGTGTGTGTGTGTGTGTGTGTGTGTGTGTGTGTACCGAGCCTTAACGCAAACACATACACGAACGCACGTGCGAACGTGAAATTCTCATGCTCCCCGGAGGGAACGTCAATCGAATACCGATACTCGCGGGCTAATTACGCGCGAACTTAATTTGCTTATGCCCGCAAGTTAATGCAACGGGGCGCGGCTCGCCGCCGTTGTTGTTGTTGTTGCTGATGCGCCGTTGTTGCGAAGCTGCAGGGGGTATAATAGGCGCGCGTGAGGATAATCCGGTAACGGACCGCGGCGGGAAATCGTTCAAGTTCCGCGTGCGTCGACGGTGTGGTTCTATGTGTGGGTGTGGATGCGTAAGGTTGAGGTACAGGGATGATGTGGTGCTGGGTTTGATGTAAAATTACTCGTGAAGGTGCAGAGGTGGGCGTACTTAGTGATATGGTTTTGAGGATTAATGGTAATAGAAGAAATGGGAGTAAGTGTTGAAATATATATAAGATTCGTTGGCGAAGAGCGATAAATTAAAAAGTTATAAAAGAATAATGGGATGGTAAATGTTATTTGGAAATTGATCAAAGGCGAGATTACTCTGTTACTCATAAAATCTAGCTTTAAAGATTATTCAGTAACTTTATAATAAAAGATAATGGAGAATTTACAATAGCAGTAATTACAGATCGTATTTATTTTATGTAATATTTTTATAATATATGATAGCCATGCTTTTACCACTACCTTTTAAAACATCCTCGAACATTAAATTCAGTTCGCGTGATTAAAAAGTCAATTTGAAAAATTTAATTTCACTCGTTTCTTTTCATTGCATTACTAATAAATTAATAAACCCTATGGTGAATTTATGTCGATGGTTCATTTCACGAAGGCACTATAATTACATTTCGAAATGTAAATATTTTATTTCCTTTCATAAATATTCAATATCATCAATCACATATATATAATGAAAAGAAAATTCCTTTTAAATATACGATTGTCGGCATGATTATTCATATTCGAAATGTACCTTTTTCCAAATTCAAATATACTTAAATGCATATTGCAAAAAAAAGCCCTTTGAAATTTTAATGTTACTTTTTAACCTTTCATCGATTTCATATCATCAAATCCCTTAATCCCAGAAACCACCACATTACATTAAAATCCCAACCAACTCCATTTTTCCCCGCAGCCAATTAAACGGCAGATCGAAATAATCTCTTCTAATTCCCGCGCGTTTATGAGTATCGCCGTTTCCCGCCTCCGTGATTTTCAAGGCTGCAGTGCTCACTTTCTATATATATCGAGAAATTTCGCATCGTTACAGTTTACGAAATCACGGCACATTTGCCGGTAATTATAGAAAATGACCAAGAGACCAGCAAATAACAGTTTTTACGAGGGCCAATTGTCGCCCGATAACCCGTTATTTCAGCCTTATTGAATTAAATTCTGGATTTCCAAGTTGGAAGCTTACTTTTAATACCCGCAGCGCGCGAGAGTTTTAATGGAGTCTTCTGCTACGCCAGTAGTAAAAAAAAACAACAACGCAACGTTAATTGATAGCTCGAGTTATTTGAAATTCGACGATAATGTACAGTATTTATAATGAAAACAGGGCGTTCAGGAATAAATTAGATTCTTGGAAATTTATAGTTTGAGAAGAATTTTGGTGATAAAAGTTCATGTCCTCGAGGCCCAAGTGCGGAATTTCAAGTAGTTAGGAAAAAATTATGGTCAAATAGGGCTGGAGCGCGCGTTTTACGCTATAAAAATTTTTCACCCTGACAAATGAACGACGTTGTATGTAACACACAGTATTGTCCGGTATACATATTTATAACATTCCTAAAATTCTTTCCCTATCCTATCCGCTTGATAGATTGACCATTAACAAAAGGTCGATTATTGCAACAACCAACGAACCTATAAAAAAAAGATTCATATAAAAATCGCGCTGCATCGTACATAAATCCAGCCTTTCTTCCCCGCCACGCCCTTATCCTCACCTCTCTCTCTCGCTGAAATCAGGGGGCAATTACATCCTTGGCAAACGAATAAAATCGCGGCGAAGAAAATTGCATTTTTTTACGACGCCTCTCTCTCTCTCTGCCCTCTCCATCGCTGCGCAATCTTTACGACTCTATAACGCCATCCACCCCCTCCGTCCACCACGGCTACGGTACACCGAGAAGAGGCCAATCCGACACCTGAGCTCTCTCTCTCTCTCTCCCTCCGATCGCCTCGGTGCGCTATCATTTAAGGTGTACGGTAACTCTCGAGCGCGCTGCCACGGCTAACGACCGTGAGGATAACTTATAACGAGCGTAATTAGCGTTCGGCCGGCTCGAGAGGCGGAAAATCGTCGAGTGGAGGCGGTGGCTATGAGATGGTTTAACGAGTTTCTTAGCCGGGGGGATAGGAGGAGAAGTAGGAGGACGACGACGAGTCGCCGGACGATGTTGTCCTCTTACTCTCTTAGTTCTAGGGTGGGTGTGATGAAATTCCTGTCGCGGAATGCCGCTCGACGAACAATTTCGTAATAAATTTCGTTAATGACGGGTTTTTTCGGGAGGGGCCGCCCGCCGGAACTCTCGAGATGTTTGGCTGTGGAGGCGGTGGCTGAGACGGAGGGAAGTTAAGGAAGTGAGGTGGGAATTGAGTTGGGGCTTAATCGACGTGTAAAAAGCGGCGAGGAGTAGGTGTCGGCTAATTAACTGTTTATTTAGGATTGTGTGTGTTTGGGTTTGTGCGATATGTTCGACGGGGGTGGGATTTATATAGATCCTGGCTCTCGCTTTGTTGTTTCTGGTAATCGCCGGTATTGCATGATGCCTTCCTTTGGGATTAGTTATTAAAATAATTTTAATGGCCAATTATAATTCATACCGCTCTCAAATATCAGATAATATTCGATAAAATGACCAATAATTAAGAAAGGCTTTGTGAGGCATCATTTGCCATAACCATTATTATTATTAATAAATGTTTCTAAAAAACCCAAACAAGAAAATAAAATGAAAGGAAACGATCCTTTATATCTTTTGCTTCCTCCTGAGGAAGCTTTGTAATAGTAAAATTTTCGACTTCTTTAAATCTCTCTAGAAACATAAATATAAGTGTTAGAATTGAAATGCATGTTGACTCTTCGCGTCTACGTAAAATTATTACGAAATAACTTTAATTTATCACTGTTTCCATTCAACTTAATTGCAGTAAAACGCGTATCTCAATCCGCTAAAGCTTCAAGAGTCCCGCTAAACCATCAAAGGAAAAACAACACAAAAAAAGAACCCACTACACCCCCGCGGCGGCGCTGGAAAAAGTGAAGCAGACGTGACAATAAAGTACGAAGCGTCCACTCCAATCCCATAAATTCCCCCTTTGCAACCCCCCTGTCCTCACGAAGCTTCCAAAGCAAGTGTCTACCCGATGTAAAATACTCCTTCCTCCTCCTAAGCGCACTCTTACGCACTCTTCTCTCTCTTCTTTCTCTACTCTCTCTCTCTCCCCGGAGGCGTATTTTTTCCGCTTGAAAATCCATCTCAAGACAGCGCCGGGCGGCGGATAAACAAATAAATTCGCGTCCAACTTCTTCTACTCACCGGAAAAAAGGCGCCGCCGCCGCAAAAGGGGTACGCGCGTAGGCTCTCTCTCTCCCTCTCTCGAAACTCGCGGATGAATAAATTTTATACTCGAGTCGCCGGGGCGTGTTTACGCGGAAGCCACGCACGCGGAAGCACAACTCGGCAAAGCAAACCTAAAGTTTGGCTTGAGTTGTTGGTTGATGCAGCGCGGCAAGCGCAGCAGCCCTGGCTCCGTCCTCGCGTTGTAGGAGGTAATGACTCGAGCGTGGAGACGAGGAGATGGCTGTCGATGAGTCAAGGTGAAGTTGCAAAGTAGATGGGGGGGGGACGCTTGGATGGATTTTTCGGGTACTGCAGATGTTTTGACAGGTTTCAGAGGCGGGAATGTTAATTGGATGGATTGCTGATCAGAAAGCAGGGTTTTCATTGTTGAAGCTCATGTATTTTGATACTGCATTCACGGTTGTATAGGAATTAAGGGCTGATATTACATTTCGATATCGTGTAGAATAAATGTTAATATCTGGTCAATGTGAACATACAAACTGTTGTTACTAACTGAAATTCTAATTGGAAATATCGAATGAATGCGCTGCGTTCCATTATTTTCCACATATTGATAAAATTTGCATTGCTGCCCTGTATATTATCAATTTGCCCTTTATTATTACATTTATTTCACTGTGCATTTTAGCACGTAACACAGTTATCATACATATGTGATTACAAATCGAGGAATGGTACTTTCATATACTTTATTATAAATGCAATAAATTAAATTCAAATTAAACTTTACAATAATTTCAATTGAAATTATTCGTTCACAGTGTTTCCATTCATTTCGTATTACCTCATATTTCTGTAATATATAGGTCACAAAAAGATATAGATACGAAAAAGACACACATACGCACCACTCGACTACATGATTTCCGTCATCAGAATCCATTTAACTTCCAATTCAAAAAGAACCAGGAATACACGCCTTACCAACCGCCATAAATCCTCGCGCGAAGGATAAACCAGAATCGCTATCTCCTCTCGCAAACATTAGCTCTCACGTACCTAATAAACATCATCCGTCATCGGACGCAACTGGCAGCTCGCTAGAACCTACTTAGCATAAACTAGCTTGCTCATTTAGCCTCTCGACTAAAATCAGCGACATTTTTTCACCAATCGCGTACATATACTGCTCTTACGCAGCGAACTTATTTAAAATTAATTCGCGGCATCAAGAGCCGCGGAATGCCGAACGCCGCCGGCGGGCGAGTCACGTAGCTACCGTCGTCGTCGTCGTCGTTGACTACTTGATTATGCGTGCAAGTGGTTGCCGTGGAGGAGGAGGAGAAGAGCAGCGTTGTCGTTGGCGGCGACGAGTCCAATATCTCGCTCCTTCGACCGTGAGCAGCACGCGCTCGCATCGACTGCAACTCCTCCTCCCCCGCGTCGCGTCGTTTTTGCAAATTGCCGTGGTAAATCATGAGGCTGGGGAGTAGGAGCTAGGCGAGAGGGGCGGGCGCTGGGATATTGCGTGGGGTGTGATCGTGTGGGTTATGTCAGTGATGTCATGAGGATCTTGGGATTGTGTAATAGAGGATTAATTAATGATTTGGGATATGTGAGTTTTGAATGATGGGGGTTGAGGGTTAGATATTGCCTGTCTTTAAAATGAGAAATGTACAATTGAGTCAGGGTTCAAATTGTTAAGAATTTGAAATAAAAAAGAGGTTTCGTTCATTACAACGAACACAATCAAATAACCCTATAACAACATTTCCTACAAGAAATCTCAAATGTATCAACAGTGGATTATAATAATCTAAAGTCACAAACAATGCCAAAAGCCCTCCACTTACAACCTTACATCACAGAAACAAGATAAATCCGAACCGCTTCATCAGCGACACCTGCGCCTCTTCATTTTTGCTAATCCACACTCTTCACCAGCCGTTTCAAATTTCAACCTCCTCCTCCTCCCGCCACCGCATTACACCTTGCGCATCTGCATAAGCAAACACGCGATATGGCGTCCACCTCCTCATCATCATCATCATCATCATCGCCGTCCTAAGTGGAAGATTACACTGCTGCAGCGTCAGCAGCCTGTATCTCTCGTCTGACCGGCCTGGAGGCACTTTTTCTTTTTTTTAATAAAACCCGTCGTCTCTATTTATCCTTATATGGAGCGAGGAATGCCCCCGTTATACTATATACGCCGGTGCGAACCTTCGCTGGCGGAAAAATTTCGGCTTTTACGGTGTCCCCTTTCCCATATCCCTTATATATATATATATTATATGAATATCTTACCGCCTCGCTCCCCGTAATATCGTATAGGTATAAGCTCTCTTCAGGAATGTATGTGTATATATAATATTTTGATTGCAAGCGTATACCCTCGTTGCGTTTCGGGGCGTGAAATACAAATATCGGATGCCCGTCGTCGTCGTCAAATATTTCTTCAGTGGCCTCGGGGTTGCCGGAATACATCTCCGCGATATCGATAGATTGCCGAGTCTATTTATGCCGTGGAGTCTTTGCCAAGGCTCTGAGTGTTCTTTGATCACATATATATGAATTGCCGCTACATATGTTTGCCCTATACAAGCGTTGGCTCGTGTTTCCGTGTTTCTTTTGGATATACGCACCAGTTGATGTGATAAGCATGACTGTTGTGTTTTTGTAGATCTTTGGGCTTTGTCCTTTCGGTCCCTTTGTACACTAGTATTATTTAATACATATATATATAATTACGGATTTTTTTAACGAAATGATATTTCTGATGTTGTTGAATGCGTGCAAGAGTTGTGCGCTGGCAAAGCTTTGATAATTCAAGTGATTAATGATCAAAGAAAAATCTTGTTATAAACTTACTGTACCTTTTGAATTTCAATATATATATATATAGATATGTGACTTTTCCTGTGATACATGAAACTTTCTTTTGCTTTTTAATCAATTTTTTTTACGCTGCAATTTAGAGTACAAGCTGTTTTCTCTTAATTTTCCTTTACCTCTTACAAAATTAGTAAAATCAATTGTAAGAAAATAGCCATTTTGCCAACTTATCAACTAAATAAATAAATGGATTTTTATTTTTATATCAACTTCAAACATTTCACTGCTGCTATATTGAAACGTATTAGCTGCGCACTCACGGTCTTCGAAATATCAGTTAATGCTGTCCCAGCATTTCCACTTTTTCAATCAACTCCAAATACTTATACAAAAATCTCCCATTTACATTTATTCCAATCATTCAACGACTCCTTCGCCTAAAAGTCTTGGGCGCGACAAGTATTGCAAAGCCTATACACACGCTCTCCCTCTTACAGCCGACAAAAGGCACTAAAGACCCCCTCGACCTCTTTATTCACTCGCAAGCCCTCACGCGCATCACTTCAATAAGGATCGCGTGGCGCGTGCACGTACGTAAACCCCGACGGTCGGCGGTGCAGGGGGGATAGGTATTACGACTCGGCGTGTGCAAAGCCCCCCCGAGGAGTCTAGAACAGCGGCGGTGGCGTCCACTTACGAACCCAATGCATATACGCGCGCTCGCGCGCGATTGTGGGATTCAATTTCCGTGGCGTCGTCGGGCTGTCCCTCGCCCACGCGCCCGCCTTTAAGATTGCTCCCGCTGGGCGCCAGGCATATCGCCGGTATAGGTGGTTATGCGAAATATGCCGCGATGCTGATTGTCTCTCAGTGTGTGTGGAGGGTTGGGAGTCTCTCGTGGATTTGAGTGTGTTTATATTTGCGACAGGATGGATTTTGAGGTTGCAAATTCTGGGGTGATGCAGTTGAGGGATTGCGTTGCTGGTGATTAATATTGATTTCGAAGGAGCTTTGACTTTTTTCAGTTGGAAAATTTTTGTTTAAGCACCATAGTGGAAATAAAAAATGTGAGAGGAAATGTGGCAAAAAACGTTAAAATGTGTGTTATTGTGAAAAAGTGTGCTTGTGAATAATGCTGTTCCGTGAAACAGCATATTTCTCCATATTGTTATTAGTTCAATTATAACCGCTAGATGGCGAGGGCTATTCCGCGAAAAATTTTGTCGTATGGAAATGTGAGAATCTGTGAGAAAGTGTTAAAAAATGTTGAAAGTTATACCGACTGTGTAAAATATGAGAAAATCTATAGAAATATACAAAACTGGGAGTAAATATCAGTTAATATTTTGAATATGTTCCAAATGTGATAAAAATACAGAGTTTAGTACATTTTGCCATGATTTTTCACACTTTTGAAAGATTTTGCTATACTTCTCCACATTTTATCACATTTTCATAAAGAATTAAGGGGTTAGAGTATATCGGAAATTCTGTTAATTTCCTTTATTCTAGCAGTTTGTTCTTTCAGTTTGAGAGAGTGTAATATACTAAAAAGAAATCATTTGCATATAGTGGAAATCAAGAACTCTTTATAAATAGCAGGAATATACCGTTCAAATTATTTCTTTTTTAAAACTTATCATATTTAAAAAAATTATTTTTCAAAGACCCAACAACTCTCTATAATGAATATCTAATAAAAACTTGACTTACTAGCAAACTTCTCGTATTCTTTATCATTAATCGTACCTGTTCATACAAAAGCACTACTTCACACTGACATCTATATATCCGACATGCGTTTTACCTCCACCGTGTGCTTTGTATCCTTACCTCTTTCCCTCTTTCCCTTTTCCTCTTTCACACACGCGCACTCAGCTGCTGCTGCTGCTCCTCTTGACGTCTCCTCTGCTTTCCTTTCTGAGAGTCGCTCATACGAAGAGGAGAGAGAGCGAGCGAGCGAGCGAGTAAGAGAGAAAAAAAGAGCGAGCGGGCTGCTCTCGGGAAGCTAAGTGACGGGTCAATTGTGGGAGTGCGGCGAACAAGAGCGCGGACACATCCGAACACGCGAGCGCGCTGAAAATAAAAGAACAAAGAGAAAAAGACGAAGAAAAGAACAGAGAGAGAGAGAGAGAGGCGAAAAAAAGGGAAACGTCATCCTGCGCAACTCGTGCTCTCCTAATTAAGCCAGGCAGACGACGTCGATCGCGCTACTACTACTGCTGCTGCTGTCTCTTGGCCGGAACCCAAGAATAAGAAAGGAGCTACTGCTACTGCTGCTGCCCCCTGAGCTCGCCGAGTGGTGTGGTGTCCTCCTTCCAGCGCGCGTGCGAGAAGAGCAACGACGTCGGTGGCGCGTGCACGCGAAAGGCGGCAGCGCGCTATATATACGAGAAATCGCCGTCGTTTCGGGAGGAGCTAGAGAGAAATTGCATCCACCACGTGTTTTGCCCCTTTTTTCTTTTTTTAGTCACTATGCCCTGGGAGAGTGAGTGTCGAGAGCTCTTTATTATTTGAAGATTGGGACGGGCCAATTTCGCGGGAACGAGAGAAGAGGAGAAAAATGTCGAGGCGAGGTTATTTTAGCGTGAGATGAGGAGGAGGAGGAATGTAAACGAGATCGTGAGTGCGAGTATTTTTGGCGGATGGCTGCTGATGGGCTGTGCGTGGAAGGGGTGTAGTGATTGGGATGTCTAATTGGGTGTGGTGAAAGGTTAGGAGGTGGGATACTGGGCAAGGTGAAAGGTTTAAGAGGTTAGAAACTATGTTTGCTTGGGTTGGGTGTGGAGGTATAGTCGTTATTTCATTTTTTACGGGTAGGGGTGCGTTTCTTGTGAGTGGCGAAAGTATGGATTAATTTGTCGTTGTCGACAGGAATCTTTTGTTACGTTATGTATTCTAGCTTATATATAATGATGGTTTTCACGAATCCCGAAGAGCTAAAAAACCTATATCAATAATTACCAAAATTTCGTTCGCTTGAAAAAAAATGCATTATAATTACTCAATGTACAATGAATCAAGTGTCAACAACCAAAGAATAGTTCGTTGATAAAACAAGATCCATTTATATTGTGATATGCGTAAACAAAACACATAAAGAATCAGCCTTTGTTCCAGCCCACTAAAGGGAGCATATTGTTCAACAAACCGTCCAGGCGTTACCGCGAACATTCTACACCCCATACCGAATTTCCATCGCCACGACATACCGCTCGCCGCTAAAATTATAATCCACTTTACAGCTTCAAAGAACAAAAAAGAAAAGAAAAAGAAAAGGAGAGTGAGCGAGCGAGAAAGAGAGGAAGAAGAATTAATGCTTCTGCGCGCGGGTCGAGGCCCTCCATTAAACTCAGCTCTCTCTCTCTCTACACCCTTTTCACCTTAAAACCCGCCGCGTCATCGTCGTCCGGCCGGACAATAAAACTCCTCTCTCTCTTCCTCACCCGCCGCGATAATCGCGGCCGGACAAATTATACCGCGCGTCTGCCTCCCTCACTCTTTGTTGGAGGCGAATCCGCGCGTGTGCAGCACGCGCGATGATTAGTCCGGCGCATATTAAATTCCCGGCCCCGTATTCCTTATATATAACGGCGCTATATACGGCTTAATTAATCGTGATAATTAAAAGGAAGCTGCACCGCCGTTCTGTTGCTGTGTGTATGTGGCTGCTGTGCATGGGTGTATCTCGGGGAGGAGATCGAGGGTGAGTTGAAGGAATTTTCACGAGAGAGAGAGAGAGAGAGGGGTCGAGTTGCGCGCGCGATTACGTTTCGGCGCTTAATTTTATTCGGGACCGAGCGCCCCGCGCTGATTAGCCCCGGGCTTTTTGAGGTTGCTTTAGGAGCTGTTGTCTTCTAAGTTGTAGTGGCATGGTTTCTGTATGTCTGTGTGTGTCTATGCTTCGAGCAAATTAGAAACATTTATTTTTATGGCCGCGCTACTCGCGCGTTGCGTTAATTAAATGTGCAATGAGGAACGGGGAAGCCGAATATATTAATTTTGTTGTAAAGTGTAAATTTTGTCGTTTTGTTTATGTGGTGGAGTGGAAGAGAAGAAAGTATAAGAAAATGTTTTTTATATTTTAAAATATGTATGTAACATAGTTACACGTTCAAGACGTTTGCGAAAACTTCGGGGGGTCTTGTGGGATTAATATTTGTGAAAAAAAAGAAGTTGTATTTGAGCTTTGAAAGCACGAAGGCATACGAAAATTGCGAAAAGGAAGAAAAGACATCTATATAAAGAAAGGGTATGTATAACGAAGTAATATTAGAAGACCGAAATTAATTTTAAGCAATGTAATTAAATTTCACTTTAATATTGAATTTGTAATATAATTTTAACGATATAAATTTAACGAACTTATTTAAATATTTCCGATTTTTAAATTACATTAATAATTTGATATTTTGAATATACTTTCTAAAGAATGTTTAATCAACCAATTAATTATTGAAATAATTAAATATAAATTCAAAACTGGTATAGCACGCGGTATTTTCCAAGTACTTTGAACTTCCATTAAAGTAATTCATCGCATTATTGATGAACAATTTCAAAAAGATTTCTTTTTAATTATCGAGAGCATGCAGCGTTCAAACGTAATTTCAGTTCAATCCACCATATACATACACGCAAAACAGGCGGGATTTGCATTTGACAGTGACATTCAGAAAAAGTTGAAGAGCAATCAAAAAATAATTAAATTGCATTTTCAATTGAACCGTAAAAACAGTTTAATTAAACAGCACACATTCGCCTTTAATTCGCTTCACGTCATTCAATAGTATACATGAAATGTCTAAAAACCATCAATCATACACGTAAATACGCGTTATCAAATCCTAAAATTAAGTAAATTTTTTTCCCAGAAACAAAAAGAAGAAATATACCGATTGGAGTGGCACTCGCGATAGGATAACACTCGCCTACGAGAACGAAAATGACGAGAAGAGAGAGAGAAAGAAAAAAAGTCGTAGTCAGCGATTGCAAGGCTAGCCGCCGTTGTCGCCTCGCTTTTTTTCCAGCCTCCTCAGCTTTGTTTTCCCGAAGGCGCGTGAGCGCTGCTGCTACACCTTTGCATATTCAAACGGGCTACCGGTTGGTACTTGTCCCTCTCGAGCGTGCTTTTACGGGTTTCTCCCGTTTTTTTGTGTTCATCCTCCCTGGGCCTCGGGAGCTTTTGTTATTTTCTTAATCTTCTTATGAGAAGCGGTAAGAGGCAAAATGAAATTTGTTTTGTTGCTATATTGTTAAATATTTTTTTGTTTGCGTTCCTCGTCGGTTGCTCAATTGGTCGGTCATTGGTATAGATCGTAGAGAAATTCCTAATTTTGTTTATAAATCGAGAATAATGCCTGTGTAGTAAACATTATAAAGGAGTTTCAAAAATTATTATATTTTTTTTTCAGAAAGTATCTATATCACGTAAAAAGTTTACTTCTGTACAAAATACTCTGCGATATTTTTATAATGATATTACACTAGAGTATATGCATTTTTCAGCGACAGATCGTTTATCTAACCAACATCTCGACTCAAACATTTCATTCTAATCTCACCCTAAAAACAATCCGCCCAGTCGCACATACACCCCTATACCCTACACCAAATACAGTTCTCCGAGGCGATATCGCCACGCCGATATCACTTAATTACGTCACCTACCCATACCCCAACTTAGCTCTCAAACTTCCCCGCCGGGGCCAATTAACCGATCGACACACACACACACACACACACACCGAAAAACCATCGCACATTCCTATCTGGCGAAACTCTCTATCTCTCCATCTCCGAATCCAAGGGCAATCGGTGCACCCTGCACCCTATATACACCGCGATTTGCTATCGCCCCCAGTGCACCCTCCGATAAAAGCGAGGGTGCGATGGCGCGGGCGCGCAGAGTCCGTGAAAATTGAATTCGCCTCCCTCTCGTCCTCGTGTACGGTCAGCTGGTACCGCGCGACGTTTTGGAATTTTCGGTGTAGGAGTAGTTAGGTGTATGTGTGTGTGTATATGCGGGAATGCTATAGTGAGTGACTTGATTAACGGTTGAAGAATGCGGGGGTGCAGCTGCTGGTGCAGCAGTCGAGGCGCCGGTGGTGGTTTCGATTCGGTCGTGTTGCGGCGTAGGGGGAGATGGAAGTGTTCGCGCTTTGGTTTTGATTGGAATGCCGGCGGGATCGCGCGTTCTTAATTCATAGGAGGGTCGGTGCTCCCGTCACCGGATGAATATATTGATCGGGTATGATTGATTTCGACTCGATGAATATATATGCTGTTTTTGGTAATGGTTACACGTGTTTATTCGAGTGTTAAATATATAACTCGGGACATTTACGGGTATATATAGGTACAGTATTTTGAAGCCAAATATAGTCTTTACTAAAAGTAGTATAATGAATACAGAAAGTTTTAATAATGTCAACTTTTGTTTTACCATTTGTAAGACTAAAATTCACATTCGTAAGTTAACTTATTACTCTATCGCACAATTCGCGAAATGTTTCCATTAATATAGTCACTAAAACTCTCCCCTCAACATACACACAAAAATACCCCCAACGAAGGAACATCTCGGTAAAATCCTCCTCCGTCGCCCTCTCTCGCTCCTCACTTACCCACTAGCATTCGCTCCCTCCTCGTAAACCCAAAAACATCAGGAGCGGCAGCCACTCCTCCCCCGCAGCTTTTCACTTCCGCTACGGAAGCCTCAGCCGCCTTCTCTCGCAAAACGGACAGCGACGCGAAACGCCTAATGGCTCGCGTAAATTGTTGCCAGTCGCTTCTTAATTACGGCCGCGTTCTCGCGACAAAGATCATTAACTATGTAGCAGAAGAGAGAGAGAGAGAGCGAGAGAGAGAAGCAGCGAGACGCGCAGGAGGACCCAATTACTTTCCCAATTACTGGCGCGCAAGCGCGAGTCTTACGTCGAAATACCGCGCGCGAAGGAGCCACTCGGGAGCGCGTGTATATATAGTAGTCCAGGTGCGCGAGAGAGCGACGACGTTGTTGCCGCCCGTTGTTTACGATGCACGAGGAGAGGGAGAGCTGGAGCAATTATCGCGCCTGATTATCGCGGAATTCTCGAGCACGGGGGGGACGAGGAATGCGGCGTGGGGGAGGAAGAGGTGTGGACGAGAGGAAAGGTTTTTTGAGGGAGGGGGTTGATTGAGAAGTTAATTTGATGGAACGGTGCGCGGCAGAGTAGGTGAAATTGGTGGGATTGAAGTGGCGCGTATAGTGACAGTAAGAAGCGCGGGGAGTGAAGAGTGAGCTTTAAGCTGCGGGAGTTAATTTTTAGAGCGTTCGAATTAATGACTACCGTTTTAACGTTGACTGTGAGATTCATTCGTTGTAGTTTATCGTTAAATGTAATAAGATCTATGTATATTATATTTGATTGTTTACTTTGCATTAAATTTACTTAATATAATCAAAATATACTTTCCGAAAAAGTATTTTAATTAAATATTCTTTTCAACGTTATATTTCTGCGTACTTCAATAAACAAGCATTTTCGTATTTTATTTTTGCTTTCTTTTTCAGCCTTATAAACCTCAACCACCTACTCTCGAGCGCAGAGCCCGCGCTCATAAATTTATTAAAAAGCCCGAAAACCTAAATTATGGCCAATTGCCGCTACCCATAACCAACGCAATTATCGGCAGATTCCCCCGTAAACCGCCGCCGCCGTCGCCTCATTATCGAAATTAGCGCGTGCAGCGCTCGCATTCTTTCTGTCTCCCGCGCACGCTTTTTTCTCTCCCCTGCCCGTAAAATCCACGAATTTATCGACACGCCGAGAGCTCTCGCGCGACAAAAAACGCACGCCGCCCGCTTATAAAATTCGATTTTACTTTATCGCATTACTCGATCGTATTTCACAACGATATCATATTTCGCAAAGGGCTTCTCCCCGCGCGCGCGCGCACGTGTCTGTGTGTTTGTACAGAGAGAAATTATAATTCGCTAGTGGGAGGTTTATTACGGCGAGTGCGATCGTTCCTTTTTTTTCGTTCGTTCGTTCGCCGGCTGTCGTACACTGCACACGCGAATCGTAAGAACGGCAAAATTGTCGGGTGTTTATATACGGGCCCCCGAGGGGGTTGGTTATGTTACGGGCCATAAGATACGTTGAATTTTCAATTAAATCGTTTTCGAAGAAAGGACCGCGTGTACAACATAAGTATTTATGGATCGTGCGCCGTGTGCGCCGTCGTAAAGTTCTGTTTTACCGTAATTGTTCGTATAGCCGTAAAAAGGTATATATACACAGAGCTCGCGAGTCGTAACGCTGTCGATAATTGTATAATTGAAGTCTACGGTAATTCGAGCTCCGAGTGCGCGCAGTTTCGACGTTAAATACTTATATCCGCGGCCGTTTCGCGTTCGTCACTTTTGAGGTTCGACTTTTTGCTATGTAGGTATATACACGGCTATACAGATCTCGCGTATTGATGGGAAACTTTTGCTCTCGCGATTTTCTGTATTGGCCCGGCCGCGAAATTGAATCTGGAAACCTTTAAGAAATTAATTAATTACCACGCGAAGCTCGTCCTTTCACTTTATGTATATTCACTCGTGTCTGCCTAACGTGTCTATTCGCGCAAAGAGAGTATTCGCCCTGAAAGCTCGTATCTATTTTATCAAGTTTTTTGCTCGCATGGCCGTATATAGATGAAAATTTCATCCGGGTTGAGTTCTTTGGTAGTTAAAACTTTGCGTATGTATGTGCGTGTATATACAAATGCGAACGTATGCGATATCTCTATTATAAATGTTTATCTTGTGTAATTTTGCAGTAATTTATCCAAATTCCGCTTGACGGTCCCTTGCATGAATTAAAATGAAAATTAAAAATTAATTCATCTTTGTAAATGTTGTCTAATTCTTGGATTTGTGTGATGATTTATCAAGATCGGAGTGACAGCAAACCGATTTAGGTGAAGGTCTATAATTTTGAAATGAATTTAATACTCTGGTATGGTACCTTATTAAATTGCTAAAAAAAGATCTTACCTAAGATCGATACACTTTTAATTACCATCGACCGACAAAATTGGCCAAAATAACTTTCTAATTAATTCCTGCCAATTGCTCAAAACATTTTGAAACTCCATTCGCGTGACTTCGCTTCTCCACACATCGACAAATCGCTCACCTATTTACAAACAATTAGCAAATTAAAAAGGCCAAATTAATCACTTATCGCGCAGTTCCATCCTCCCACAGCAGCCTCGCACACACGCAGCTTCCACTCCAATTTTCATTCTCGTTCTCCGCAATCTCGCCAACTTTTTCCACCTCCTCCACCCACCGTCCACTCCTGCGAACGACCTCGGGTTAATTCCTCTCCCTCTCCTGGTAGCAACTCCCATCAATTCTCGGCTGCCTGCGCGCAAGGCATTTTTTATCCTTGACCGGCACGCCCGCGCGTCAGTTCCGCGCGTCGTCCATTAGTCAGCCCGCTAAGCCTTTTCCCGTGTATATAGGTATACGTACATGTATCGACGTATATATACGTGCGATTGAAGGAGGCGGCACATTTTCGCGCGTTATTCCGGCGAATTAGACAAGAATTTAATATACGCGCGATAAATTCAGCCGGGGCGAGGGGGATTGTCTCTTTGTGGGACTTGACCGGATAAAAAGAGCCCACCGGTGCAGGTATGCAGCAGCCGGGGCGCGACGAATTCCTTTCCTTCTAGCGGCGATTTATTCCCCGAGAGGAGGATGTATATAGGAAAAGAGAGGAAGGACACGCGCGCGCTTCCGATTTATTCGCGCGTGAGAGAACCTTTCGTTCGTTTCGTCCGTTGAATGTCCGGCTGGGTCCGTATTTTCTTTGATTTCGAGAGGAATCAGGAAAATATATGTAACGTATATTTGATCGCGCGCTGATGTATTTGAAAAAAAAGGAGAAAATCGTCGAAGGAACGAGAGCGAGAGAGATCCGAGCCAATTTTTGCTCCGAAATTAAATTTTATCATCGGGAGAGAGAGATATAGCAGGAAGGCTAGCTGGCTGCCGCGCCGCGCGGAAAGATTGAAAATCCTTTTTATTGGACGACAAATTGGCTCTCTCGAGTCTCACCGAGCTACGTAAATGCACCGCCCGCGCACGCATATATATATACGCCTCGGGTACGTATTGCCATTTGTATGAAATTCGTTATTTCGCGCTCGTAAGCCTTTTTTTCGCTTTTCAATTAACCTCGGAAGTCTGTGTGTGTATATAATGTGTAGCTGCAGTGCAGCAGCAGCAGCAGCTGAATCGGAACGTCGATTAAAAAATGTTTGATAATATCGTTGTGATCGGATTTGCGCCTGGTGTATCGCGTTTACTGCACGCGCGCGCGCGTGTGTGTGTGCATAGGCTTTAGTATCATCGAACTTTATCGAGTGGTGTATAGTTAAAGAAGAAAAAATCCCCGCTCAGCGTGTATATATACAGCAGTTGATTGGCTGTGAAATTTTTCAGGGTTTGTACTGACAGTATAATCCAATAATTCGACGTAAGCTCGTTGCTATTGATTATTAAAAACACTTTTGCCGCACGCGATAT
The DNA here is from genome assembly GCA_030522905.1 of Torymus flavipes. Taxonomy (NCBI): domain Eukaryota; kingdom Metazoa; phylum Arthropoda; class Insecta; order Hymenoptera; family Torymidae; genus Torymus; species Torymus flavipes. Next base: position 3,100 of record JAPYZO010004185.1, on the reverse strand, counting down.
AAAATAAAAGAAAAAAAGGTCAACGCATATTCAACGAGATTTTCATTTGATTTTCGAAATTTGGTTATAAGATTTCACTACTATATATATATATATTTAATCCAATTCCAGGGCTAAATGCGAGGCCCCTACACGATCTATCAAACAAAACGCGAATACTCTCTACTGTTTGCAGCTTAAAACTCGGGTCGTTAGTTGAATTTATGGGAGTGTAGCAACTAATACAATACATTATACCCCTTTTAACCTATATATTCTTGCTAATATTAATTAACACGGTAATTCGCTTCGGAACTTAATCCATAAAATTTCCAGCTAATGCTTACCAATTCGCATTTAAAACAGCTTATACATACACCTGCGATATAATAAACCAAACCCTTCGTAAAAAGAAAGAGAGACAATAATCCAGCTTCAGTATCTGCGCGCTACACGAGACTCCATCTCCGGGACATAACCAGCGCGTGCCCGTCCATATCCATTAAGACGCGCGCGGAAGGGCTGCTGGCATGTCGCAAGAAGACGCAGAAGGCGCGCGTGTAGTACGTGTAGTACTACCTATATACGTTCTGCAGGCATCGAATTCGAATGCAAACTCGATCAGGCTCATCCGTCCCGGCGATGTCGCAGCGCGCACTGGCAAAGATACGTCGCTGAAAGAGAGAGAGAGCGAGAGAGAGGGGGGGAGAGAGAGATGTTCGATTCTCGAGTGAGCGAGAGAGCAGATAGAAACAGAGAGTAGCGAACAGCGCGCACCACGGATGTTGCTGCGTCGCTCCATTAAAGGACGCTGGCTTATATCCATGGCAACGCGTGTATATATACGTAGGTACGTCGCGTCTCTATTGTGCTCTCGACTTCTATGCATGCAAACGTGCGTAAAATGGCCGGCGCGCCGCCGGAATCGCCTTTAATGGCCTGACGCATTTTCCGAAAATCCCGCCGGACGGATGTGTGTGAGTGTGTGTGGGTTTGTGTATCAGGTAACTCTTCCCCCCGCCCCTCGTGAAAGGGAGAACGAGAGAGAGAATCGAATCGACTTTTCCCATGCGGGGAGAAACGTCTGGTATCTATCTATCTCTCTCCCCCTTCTCTCTCTCTCTCTTCTTTGAATTTCAGGGTTTATCTGTTTTCTTATTTCGGTGTACGCGCGTGCGGGCTTTTCCTACCATTGGAAATATTGATGGCGGTGGTGTATCGGGTCGCCGGTATTGTGATGTCCTCTCCGCACCCATAAGAGAGGGAGAGAGAGAGAGAAGGATTTGCCTCGTTGCGCAAGCCGAACTCGCTCGTAATGACTTTCGTTCGGTATGAATGGAGCGCTCGAGTCTGCCGTTACGCAACGTGAGAGAGGGGGGGCAAGGGGGAGGATTTTTTACGTGGGAATTTATTTTAAGGGAAGGTAGAGACTTGTTATGCGGTTTCGTCGAATGGTGGTATAGTATTTGAATATCTCAGTAAAACATTTGTTGAAAAATTTATAAAATGATTTAGTTAGAGAGATCAGTTGTTTGTGGATTCTGTACAGGGTGATTCTTGGTATCGTTACAGTGAAGTAGTAAAATTATCCGACCGAAAATATAATATACTCTAAGAAATTACCTAATATTTGATACAAAAATTTGTTCGTAACTTTGAAGAACACAATAGAAAATTTCAAAAAAATATCGAACATCAAAAGCGTAAAAATTAAATAAATTCTATGATAACGAGAATATAAAAATAACTGGGTGAAAAAGTATAATATACAAGAAATTAAAAAATCGTATAGAATATTTTCGGAATCAAAATTAATTTTAATTAAAACTCTAATCCAAAACTTTTTTGAGAGAAACTTTAAGAAAAAAATCAATGAAAACGAATGGAAATAAAACTACACAGTTAAAAATCGATTCCAGTTTTAACAATATTTTGTGTTAAAAACGGAACTTACTACACAGACTCTTTGTATAGTATTTCAATAATGAAAAACACACAGAATGTGTTAAAATTTGTGTAATATTTATTTTTGTAAAGTTATTATTAATAACACACGAATTACACAAAAATTTATTCATTATGCTCAAACTACATAAATTTTGTGTAGAATAGAACCTACATCGTGTGTTAAAAATTTTGCAATTGGTTTGTTATATTTTACACATGATTTGTGTTCTATTTTACGTTTCAAAATTATACTCAGCGGGAATTGAAACGCTGGCCAATCAAACCTCGAGAACGAAAAAACAGCACGCATGTCTCACACACAGTCCCCGGAAAAAACGCTCACTATAACGACTCGAAATTCCGCCATGATGAACCAATTGAAAACTGCACCCAAAAACCGCCTTCCCTCCAAAAAAGGAATCCTCTGATTCAACCGTCCGACTCTGCCGCCACGAAATCAATTTTCCCGCGACACGCGACGCCGGCTCTCACCCCCCGGTACCCCCGTAAAATCCCCGTGACTGGCTGTTCACCCCCGCGCACACCGCAGAACGCGCGGTCCGTCCATTTACGACGCCGCGAACGAGCGTCGTCCAAACGCTTTAATTTCCGTCTGTCATTTCCGATATGTGTCAGAGACTCTCTCCCTCATTCACTCGTCCGCGCGTGCAGCAGCTCTCGTGTGTATACGTATACAGTTCATAATAATGGATTAAAACTGACTGCAGGGGTGCACACGCGTGTGTGCAGTGCAAGGGAGGGATAGTAATACTACTACTGCGATGACTAGCTTTCCGCACTTGGATGCTCCATTACGAGATTTCGCTTTCAACGAGCGGAGGCGGGGGCGCGTGCGTTCTCTAAGCGAATTTGCTGCAGCGAGCGAGCAAGCGAGCCTCTCCTAATGTTTTATGCCGAATTGAATGGGATTGGATTGCAGGGTCTTTCTTTTTTTAGGGGCTTTTTTCGCAGGGAGTTTCGTGAATGGCGTGAAAGGTTTGGTCAATTTTCGGAAAGCGGTCTTTGGATGGATATTCGGTCGGAAAAAAGGCGCTTTTCACGTGGCGGCGGGGCATGATGAAAGAAATGTAATTATTGTTGAAGGGATCAGCGGGAATGATCAAAATGAAATTCCATTTATTTGTTCATTACCTGAATTAATAGGATCACTTCT
>JAPYZO010004184.1:0-12064 GCA_030522905.1 Torymus flavipes | reverse complement strand
GGGGGCAGATGTATAATATAGAGTGTGCGTGTGTTGGGGTTATGGGGATGTGGGTGGCTTATTAAGGGGAATGAGTGTAGGGATTTTCGATGGATTTATAGAAGATTTGATGCTACCATGGAAAATGCTTTAAATATTTTTTTTAATAGTGTTTGGGGAAAAGTGCACATATTGTTTTTTTATTTATGTTTTATTTTGTTTTTGTTTCGTAATTTAGTAATTTTAACATTAAAGGGGACAGAGAGTCGATAGAAAGCTTTCTATAGAGTTTCGTTTCTACATGTTATGCTAATACTTATTACATCAAACCGCAAAATATTGACTATATCTACAAATCGACTCCCGATAAACATCATTCTATGCTCTGCCTTTACAAACATACTCACGCATTCATTAGATATCAATTTTCTTAAATCCCCTTTTTTTTCGTTTTATATAGTATCACTGACGTTTTATTTTCTCGACAAACACGAGAAGCCGGCAATGTAAGCCAACAAATCCTAGAACAATGTTGATGTAAATGCAGGAAGATGAAGAAAAATGGTACAAGTTAAAGCAGTTCCTAGCATCACGTTATACCGCATATACAACGAGTCTTAAACAACTTTTCTTTATTACACGAAACTAGGGCCACGGACGAAAGTGTATAGCCGCGGCGTCACCTTTTTAGCGTATGCCACAAATTTAACGTGAGGTATTACACGAGCTTCTTCAAGCCCTTTTTCCCTTTCTGTCGCACTATTTTCTTAAAGAATTATTACCGCCCAGAATACCTAAGTATCCTTATTAAGAACCTTATAGTAGAATAAAATTAATTCAATTATCAAAGAAAACAATGAACAGAGATCTTAAAATCATCATATATCAAAATGCGTGTGCACGTCTAATTTAAAATTGCCGAGCACTCTCGAACCTGCAGACCAAACCATTCACTCAATCAACCCTATCGCACCCGTTCCACGCCTCGGCCTTTAATTGAACTGATTCGGAAAAAGCGTCAGACTGCCGAGGATATCCCGCAGAAACAACGGCCTTTCTCTCTTTTTCTATCTCCGGGGGCAGATTAGGCGGCGGGCGGAAGACCTTGAACCGATCTCGGCGTCGGCGGATATCGCTCCACCATACCTTTCTCTCGCTCGCCTCTTTTTTCCGTAAATCACTCAATTAACGCGGCCCATTTCGCGAGCGCGCCGGGAGAGCTTAAATCTCAATTTGTCGTTGCCGACGCCGACGACGAGCTTTTTCGCTTCGGCCCGAGCGTATAGTAGGTTTCGTTCGTTAGGGGAGAGTCTAGCTCTTTTTTTCGGCTGGTTTGATGGGAAGAGATATGGAAAGTTTCTTCTGAGAGCTGCGAATTTATGAATTTTGTATTAGTTGTGTTGCGAGAGGAGTGCTTTTGGTCTGTAATAATAATAATAAAGGTTTGGTAGAAAAATTTTTTTTGTTAAGTTATTGGAATTTTATATTATACACTTACGTGAAAGCATTAGCAATAGCTTTATATTCGGGTATAAATTTTTATAACGTTAATCTTTATTCGATATTTTTCGGATAAAAAGAATCCATAGTCACAAAGGATATATCGTGACGATAAAATTTCAATTACAGGGCTTTTCAATAAATATTATTTTAATGCAAATTTGTATTAAATAAGGAATTGTAATAACTTATATCTATATGTAAACTTAACGTAGTTCAATGTTTGTTTAAAATAGAACTTGATCGGCGCTATAATTTTATTTTAAGTTATATTGATGTGAAATTTTAACCTTATTCCCCTTTAATAGATACTTCAGCTATAAAGTACACACTTTAATTTATTCGTTATTACACAATGAAAAAAACTAAAGCTCACCGCCTTAAGGGATTAATATAAAGTAACTACCCGGCTTTTTACGGCTTTCTTTTAATATCAAATGAAACATTATATAGCCCGGACAGATTTGAAATTCAAATAATCACGCGACGCGAAAAATATATTTTCCACACACATATAAATTTCTCACGAACGCGCGGTTATCATAATATAATACGAATACATAAAATTATCGATATACCCGAGGCATTACGTCAACGATTTCCTCACTCTCCTTCGTGCAAAATGGCAAATCTCTAAAGTACTTTCAATCCTTTTTAGCGTAAAAGCTTTGAGGAAGAGCGCGTCTTTGGTAAATATGTATTCTATCGCTCAACGCGCGCGCGCGACTTTGAATATCGAGGCACCTACTGCGCGCGCTCGCGGTAAAAGAGGGAAAAGCGTATATATAAGAAGGCACGAGTCGCGTGATTAAATGGAAAAGGTTAAAGTGATACGTGTAAAATTATTATTTTTTAATGCCTGGCGTTAAGTAAAGTCGCGGAATCCGCAGGCGGTAAAAAATATTTTTCTTTATATATCAATTAATTAGAATTGACGAAGCTAAAAATAGCGAGAGGATTTAAAATTAATCGGGTAATTGATTAGGCAAGCCGTTTTAGCTATAATATATACTATAATATATAGTTTAATATTTTACACGTGGCCACAGCTGTGTTATTATGACTGTAAATCCTGGATATCGATCGTGCAACACTAAACGACAGCTAGACGTAAACCTATACAAATATTGCAATTATACTTTACAATTTATAAACCGTATATTATATATAAACCAAACCATTTTTCAATCATATATACTACACAATTCTATAATTCATCATCTTTCAATAAATATTTCATGTTAATCGTGATAAAACCTTTTTTATATAGAAATGGGAAAAATACTGTATAACGATGATGAAAAACGTGCGAAGAGTATAAAAAAGAAATTGATTCTAATAACTGATAAAAAATCATCACCCAGCCACGTAAACAAAAAGAAAAACCACCTGCATATATTCATAAATTTTACCGTCGCTATTCAACTAAAAATCTCTGCTATCAAAGCTACCACACGACTGCATAGGCATTCCCACAGCAGCAGCCTCTAAATCACACCTCGCCCATCCACTTCCCTCTCACACAAACCCCTCCTCACTCTCGTCGCGCAAAAACCCATCGATCTGTATAAATCCCTACAAAACATCGCTCGCTTGCGTATCTCGAGAACGCATCATCGCGGCCGCTTACCCATCAAGATTTTCACGCGCTCCCTCCCCCGAAAACTACCGCGTGCATACATAGGCATTATGCGCTCGCACTCTCGATAGCATCTTCTCTATGCTGCTCTTATACACGATACACACATATATGTATATAATATGTATATATACTCGCCCGGCGCGCATTATTCCCCGTTTAATTCCCGGCGCGGACACCTCCTCGCGCTCATGCTGCGTGCGCGCCCGGCGTGTGCCGCGCGTGTCTTATATATTGCGCCGGTATCGTGTGTATATGTATATATTATATATGTATATTATAGTATATAGTATATAGATATATAAAAGCGTAGTCAGTGTAGCGTATAGCGTAGCACACAGCACGTTTCGAGGAAGGCACGCGGGCGTCGCCAGCGTCGAATGAATGTATATAGGTAGTGTGTGGAGAGAGAGAAAGAGAGGAGGAGACGAAAATACGAGCATGGGAATACAGCGGCGGAGGAGCTTGTGGAGCAACGGATGTGGAGAGAGACAGAGTAAGAGCGAATGAGAAAGAGAGGGAGAAAGCGGGGTAAAGTGACGGTCAGGATGACGCGACGAGACGAGGTACAAAGTGGCGCGCGAGGGGAAGGAAGGCGCGCGCGCGCGAGCGCGGGGGGACATGGGTTGAGTTCGTGTACCTTTTTTTCTCGTTTCGGCGACTGTTAGCGAGGGATTATTATTATGTTTTAACGTTATTTTAATGTTAAAGATGTTGGCGATGTATCAAGTTTTTTTTAATGTTTCTATGTTGCGCATTGGTATATATATGAATGATATAGAGGTATTGCGCAATAAAGGTAAATGTCGCTATAAACAGTAGTTGCATGTTGTGCGTAATATGAAGACTGCAACGTTTTGCATTGCAATCTTTGGTATTCCGTTAATTATGATAAAATATTTTGGAGCAAGTATTCCGACAATATATCTATTATTTGAAATAGAGATTAATGTAAGTGTATATAATACTTATTAGTATATTAAACTGATACAATTCAAAAAATTCCAAATTAATTATATTTATCATCAGGGAACACGTTCTAAAAATAAAGCATATTTTATTTGAAGGCTGAAATAGATACTTTTATTCTTAACGATTTTTATTTGATTTTTACCTTATTAAAATTTCAAAAGACCTTAATAAGCAGCAGGTAAAGGAGATGGGCTATACATATATATCTATATTAAATTACTGCTTTTCAATTAACGCGTATAAAAGAAGTAAAGACGTAATAGAAAATCTTATTAAGTTTAATGTTTAATAAAATACTGAATAAAATTACAAAGAATTTTCATAAAGAAAGGGCGAAACCAAAAAATGGAGAGTGATAAAAAGATTAATTAGGGCATTCTTCACTTACTTTTATGCTCAAGAAGCGTTTCATAAATTTCCCTGGAACTTCGTACAAAGCATTCTTTTATTAATTTGAGGTTACGCTAAAAATAATGTATGTCCTCGTGCGAGATCAACAAACCGAGGAAACGCCTTTGTACTCCACAGTGCTTTACGTGGCGTGTATATTATAAGTGAACGAAACGTGTTTTACAGTCATTTTTAACGTCTCGTTAAATTACTTGACCATGCTATGTTAGTTAAATTATTTTACAATATTATGTTAACGTTACAAATGACTTTTTATAATACACTTAATATGTTTTATTCTATAAACTTTATCAAATTTTTTTTAAACATTTCATTTGGCAAAGCACATATTTTGCAGATTATGTACGTAATGAGTTCATGCCATTATTTCATATATTCATAAATATTTATTTTAAAATAAAAATTATATTTATAATATGCAAAACAAATATTTATTAATTGCTTTATAGCAATATTCTGTCTAGCGAAAATTAATTTCACTCTATTAAAAAAAAAGGTATAGGACTAAATTATCAAAAATCATGGTTCTATTAAACATATATATAAAAATTCAATTTACTATGTCAAGATAAAACCACGTGTTTCGAACGACTAATTATAAAACGAGAAAAAAACACCTTTTTCGCAAAAGTCATTCATCATCGGTTATCAATCTATTTCACTGCAACAGCTAATACGACTTTAACGAAAATGTCGCAAAAAGATGCAACCCTCGTTCATCACTCCAAGGAGCCTGCACAACCGCTTGCCTCTCCCTCTCTCCGCCTCATGCATCCAGCAGCCAACTCAGCGTGTGCGCGCACACTGATCACCCCGTCGCACGCGCCATCCCCGCGCTGAATTCCCACAGTGCACAGGAGCCCAGAAGCCGCGAACTACCAACTCTCTCTCTTTCCCTCCTGTCTTTCCCGCTCTTTCTCTCTCCTCTGTCTCTCCTTCTCCGTCACCCTTACCGTCCGGTAACCGTCAGCCACCACAATCACATCACACAAACGCACACCACTACGACTGCGCGCAATAAGCTTCTACACGGTAGGGGAAGCCCCGAGCGCCACGTGACCCTCCAGCCGACCAATCAGTGCGCGCCATTGCCGGCGTCCGGCACATGGCGCTCGTGCACCGGCCGGACGAGCTGCAATAGCGCTATGCCAAGAGCATGAGTGCGAGAGAGAGGCCGTGAGTGGGGGGATGTGCGCTGTGCGGTGCGCACGAGCCGCCGTGCCGCTGCCGCCGCTGACGACGAAGAGAGCGATGAACGAGCAGCAGCGCTAGCCGCAGTCTCAGTCGCAGTGAGGCACTCGAAGAGCGTGAGGGTAGTCGCACTGCCTTCTGTATTTACATCATATATATATACACACATATAAAATATATATATACATTCACATTCTCTCGTACACGCGATCGCCGCTACTAATACGTATATATATATACTACTCAAGTCCACACACACGCCATACTCGCTCGCTATAGTACTATTACTACTGTAATAAGCTCATTTTTTCCAGACGCGACGAAAGTGTGTGTGTGTGCGTGCGCGTGTCGCGGTGAGACGGAGAGAGAGATATAGACAACTGACATTGCTCGACAAGCATCGCATCACCGGCTTTCGAGTGTATTCGTAAAGCACAGGCTATCTCACGACGAGACAGCTCTATACACATCGAGGGGATCGTTACTCTGCAACAATAACTCTCTCGAGTGTGCGCCGTGTGACGAGCGTAGACATATACAACCACGTGTGTCGTGCGAGAGCAACCGAGAAGAACCAAACAACCCATCGCCACATAGAATTTTAAACGAACAAAGTGAAAATCATTTCGAGTGTGTACAATACCCGCCACAGTGTCGTGTCGCCTAAAGACATCGTACGAGATCACGCTAGAGCAAGGCTACAGCACGAACTAACCATCATCATTAACGCCATAAAGATGCCGACGAGTCTGTTCTCGGAGATGGAACGCGCGGGTGGCACCGTGACGGCGGGAAATCCCCCGTCGTCCCAGAACCAGTCGAACGGTGGAGGTTCGACGAACGCCTCCCTCGAGGAGCAGCGTGCGCTTCAGCTCGCCTTCGAGCTGTCGATGCTGGGACTCGAGCAGGGCTCCAACAATGGCAACTGTGTGAACAACGGTGGGTCCGGAGTTGGCGTCGGAGGTGGAGTCGGCGTGGGCGTAGGCGATGCCGATGGCATGCAGCAGACGCCGAGCAGCGTGTTCGAGGAGGCGCGCTCGAAGAAGAGCCAGAACATGACCGAGTGCGTGCCCGTGCCGAGCAGCGAGCACGTGGCTGAGATCGTCGGCCGACAAGGTGAGTGTGAAATCTGCGCGTGAGAGAGGGAACTATATATATAAGCTGGTACGGGCAGAGTCGAAAGATTCGTTCGTACTTGTGTATAGTTACTGTCTCTGGATTTTTTTTTATTTATCTTTTTAGTATAAGTGTGCATGGGGTTGGTAACTAATTAGTGAATATAATTGGGAAGGTGAGAGCCTTTGTTTGCAAGGCGAGGTGCGATATGACGTTCGGAGAATTGAAGAGCTCGATTTTGAGAATCGCGCAGGCGTGGTTTCTGTTTTCGTACTTATGTATATATAGTGAGGCACGAATTTTGTGCTTTAAACATTTAAACGCCCGTTGCTCAAATACACTTATATTCAGTGTTCGAAATGTGTATTTGACTGTATTGTATGAGACACGAAACCTATTTTAATGTAGTGTATAAGTATCGATTATTGCTAAAAATCGCATTTCGGACGGTCTAGCGCGACAATAACAGTGTATTTTGGTCGTAAAATTGATTTTCAACTGAAAATAACAGCATTCAACGTATTTTTACGACCAAAACACGCGCGCACGCGTACACCTACAATGTATTTATATGATACGAAGGACGCGTTTTGACTTTGCAGAATTGATACATTCTGCTCGAAATGCACGACTCATTTTGAATAAATACCGCTTCTAAGGCTAATTTACGTCATAGTAAAACACGACAACTTATATATCGACTGAATTAGATAAATCCGAGAACAGCGGCATATAATATAGCAAATACATAATATTTCCGTGAGCACGTTCCAAATAGTTTCTGCGTGTACATAGATACATAGATGTATGTAAAAACGTGTCCCCGCTGGTTAATTCCTTACACAACTTCGCAATGGCCCGTCACAATGCTTCATTACAATAATTCGACAAACTCTTTGACAGCCTTATCAAAACATCGCGCACGAGCGAGAAAAGGCCACACGTTCGCCCATGTGCCTTCCTTCTTTGTGTGAAAATCTTGTCCCGTGAAAAGTTCGACGTCCACGTGTTCTCTCTGAAGTAACCGCGTATTTATATACATATATACACATCATAGTAGCGAAAGAGGTGAACAACCGAATAATTTCGCGAGATCGCGTTCCGAATACGAAAATTATTCCTTAAAAGCAAACGTAATTACGGATTTCACGGGTCAGAGGAGAAATATTTCGAGCGAGAGAGATAAATGTGTATAATATGTATAAGTATGTATGTGTGTCCTGCGAGGTTAGTTTTTCGCCGCTCACCTGCCCACGCGGGCGAGCGAGAGAGCCGCGGGCATTGACGCACGTATATACGACTATATAATAGCTGATTCAGGTTTTTTTTTCGTCTTTTTATCGGACCGTAGACTTTTGTTTCGCGCGATTTTTTTTTTCTCCACGTGTATATATTGTGAAACACAAGTTTTTACATACGGGAACTAATTCAATAAGTAAACTGTTTTTAGTTCGACGACTGTTTTAGTTGATTAAGTTCGATCCTCAAAAAATGATACCATATCAGTAAATAACTTGAGTGATTACGCGCGCTATTTACCCGATTAACATTACAACGCTCGTACCCAAACACTATACCAAAACCAAACATTCACTTAATCACAACTTATGACATCTATCTAATCCTACCACTAATTTATTAGCTCTCATTACCATTACCCAACCATACTTCTCCCACACGCACCATCGTCACCCAGCGCCTTATAACTCTTACGTAAACTTTCGCCGAACGTTAGAATCAGCCTTCGAGAATTCCCCAAACGCTCTCTTATACCGGCTCCCGCGCCGCGCGATAAAAAGGAAACCGCGACATTGACCATCGCGCGCTCACTCGCGGGTCTCTGTCCGCTCGCTCGCTCGTCCTTGAACTCTCCGCAGGCGCTCGCTCGCGCTCACGGAGCATGATTCGAAAAAAAAATTACGCGCGAGGAGAGGGACCTGTCTTTTCCGCGGAAAAAGTCCATTCCAGCCGGATGCCCGCACGCGCTCCGAGCAAGTTCATCAAAGGAGCTGAAGGAGGAGGAGTGTGAGTCACTCGAGCGTGGTTTGGATGTATGTTTGATGTCGTAGATTATATAGAGGTGGGATTGGGCATAAAGTGTAAAATGATATTTTTAGATTTGAATTTCGAATGAGTAAGAATCGATTGGTCATGTGGTTGTACGAAAGAGATAAGGTGATGTTTTGCCAGAAAATAAAAACTTTTTTTTTTTTAAATAATCTTAAAATATTTCATAAGCAAGTCACTCTTATACATACAAGAAACCTCTCAAACTACACCGAGGAAAAAAAATATACCCGGAAAGCCCAAAACTGAAACTCTAATTTATTCTTGTGTGACGCGCTTGCTTGCTTGCGATTCTTATCTCTGGCTCGTCCATACAATTATAGAAAATCTGGCAACTTCCACTGCGCACGATAATTCACAAACTTCTAAACTCTAACCATCACTGCGGTTCACTAACCTCCTTCGATATATATATATATATATTCGCGCAACCTCTTGTGCACACGCGCGGTGTTTACATCTGCGCTCGCTCGTTGGCTGCACGGCGGTGGCGGCTCCAGCGAAGCGTGCAGCGGCCGAGTTAATATCGCGCGCGCATACACACATACGAGGCTCGCCAATTTGCTCGCGATTGTTGATACGCGCACATATAGCCTGCTCGCAGTCGAGTGATAAGTGTCTCTAGTTTTGGGACGCTAATAAGAGACGTGTAGTGGAAAAGTATATCCGCGATAAAGTATAACGACTATTTTTGCAAAAAAAAAGGAACTTCAAAATAAAAATAAATATTACGCAATAACTGTTAGCAAGATTGATCGGAGCTTCGCATATATAACGTCGGCCCGTATCCGTAAAAAAGTATTGGTGTATATATATAGTTACGACCTATACCAGAAACGTACAGAGGAGCGTGTATATACGAACCAACCAATTCAATTACGCGTCGAACACACCGTAAAAAGCCCATCACGCTTTATTGACCCACAAAGCTCTCTCTTTCGACGCACCCATCGCTACCGGCTCTCAGCTATATGTATACGCACACACAAAGCAAACCCATACCGTCTGACTCGCGAAGTACCAGCCGTCAATCCGGCCGGTAATTAGGGCTCCGTGTACGTATACATTCGCCCGCCGATACGTTATATATTTATCGGCGATCCGCTACACACGCGCGCGCGCGCGGAAAACTATATCTTCGCACCTGCCGGCAGAAGAAAAAAACAGGTGTGTGTATGTGTACACACGGGCGCGCTCCGGAATTCCTCGAAAGCGGCACGAGCGAGTTGTGAAACGGCCGATTTCGCCCGTCATAACGAAATTGGCAGATGGACGGCGGTGGCAAGCGTTTGCGTATATTACAGACCCAAGGCCGAGCCGTGGATGGAATTAATTTTCGCACGGGAAATGAGCGTGTCTGGGTATATGTATATGTATATACATACACATACACACATATGAGTATGAATATGTGTGTATACGCGCGATAGCGATCTATGTGACGCGCCGCCTCGCCTGCTTTTGTGCTCCAACGTTGTCTTTTTTTAACGAGTAATTATTTTTTTTTTTCGGTGTTTACTTATTCAACTAGTATGAAAGGTAAAAATAGCGTTACGCCGTGTTTAAGTTAAAATAATACTCGTTATACACCATTATAAATACCCACCGAGATAAGCCGCCTCTTATCATCATTATCGCGGCTATATAGAGTCTCTCGTCAACGTCGCGCAAATTCGCGGGCAACACTCGAACCGTTAAATCATTTTATCGTCTCTCTTACGAAAAACTGACCTACTCGTGCGCTTCGGAACTTGGTATATAAAAGCGGCTCGTGGTTAAAATATTCAAATAAAAGCAATCTCCATAAATTGCCCGCGCTTTCACTCTCCATTATGTCACCCGGAGCGCTCGTCGAAAAAGTATATCGCAGCCGTGCGAGAGAGAGAAAAAAGAGAGCAAATGACCTTGTCTCTCGTTATCACCGCGCGCGACTGTTTATATTTACGCGCGTGCGTAAAAGTCCTCCGCGAAGAGCGAAAAACACGCGGCACACGAAAGAAAGGAGAGAAGCGCGGTCCCCGTGAAGTGAGAGTTTAAAAATGAGCGCACGACCGTTCGATTCGCGCGCAGTGGCAATTACGGTTTGTCGCCACGCGCTCGCAATGTGGTGTTGGATGGCCGTTACGCACACGTATATATATATACAGGCACTTCGATTCTCTTTCTTCCTCTTTATCTTCTCTTCGTTGTCGCGGATTGCGAGGAGGAGGGATGAGGGGAAGCACGTGAGAGTTTTTGTTGTCGTGTTGTCATAGGATATAAATAGGCAAATATACAAGGCGGGCGAGGTTGGTTTCTTCTCTTTTTTTTCGGGGAGTTAATAGAGCAGAGTTAGCAGAAGACTACTTTTAACTACTACGCCAGTCGAACCGCGCTACACAAAATTACTCCAATGAAAAAGAATTGCAAAGTAGTCGACGGTTAGGAATAATATAAGCCTGTGCTGCTGGATCGATTTCAGTTCTCGAAAGTATTTTCAAAATAACCGTCAAATTAATTCTCATTACCATCGTAATCGACTTCCACTAAAAATCAACACCTCCCTTATCGACGCACACACTCAGCCATGCTCTCCGCCTAAAAGAAAGCAACACACAGATACACACACATACTCCTACACTCGTGCTATCTCGCGCGCTCGGATAAATATGCGCGCGGCGAGGCGCTCGATTACGCGCGTGCCATTGACCAATCCTACCACGTCGTCGCCGCCACCGCCGTCTCTTCCAGGCGATGACATCCGGTGGCAGTAGCCGCTGAGTAAGTGAGTGAGGTCTTTCTTTCTCCCTCTTATACTTGCTCGTTCGTTAACTCGCTCCTTTCTAATTTTCGAAATTCGACATTGAGACAGAATCATGAAGGCGATGGGAATTTGAATCGCGTTAGAGGCCACAATTGTCATCTAGTATTTTTTTGTATATTCACTTTTTTACGTTCGTGGTTAGACTTAGCGAATTGCCGTAGGGGAAAGTATAAGAAAAATAAAGTTAGAAGTTTTATTTTTTAATTACCTTGTTTGTCACGTGTCACTAAATACTATGCCCAATTTTAAATATCTTTATCATTCAAAAATAAAATGCGTACGCTCTAAAAGTAAATATATGGAAAGTCGTTTACTGGTGCGCATAAGTGAAACAATTGACTAATTCTTTAGTGAATATTCATTTATTAAAAGGTGCAAAATTTTAT
>JAPYZO010004183.1:0-11590 GCA_030522905.1 Torymus flavipes | reverse complement strand
CTCTCTCTCTCTCCGCAACGACACTTCTTGTTATTGTAACGGGCAGAGCTCGGACGAAAAAGCCGAGCGAGAGAAAGAGGAGAAGAGGGAACGCACGCGACGGCCCTTTCGGCTTTCACGGCACGCACGCGGCCTTTACGACAATTCGAAACGTGTCGAACTTTTTATTGCCAGTCATTAAGAAGCCACCGCCGGCGCAGGGATGTCAGCCGTATATATTATAGGCCGCTGGAGGCTGTAAACCAACGCAGTGGTCAGTGCGCTGCTTTACTGTGTGCGTGTATGTATGTATTTTATTAATCGTAAAAAAAGTTGAAATGTTTGTTTTTCCATAAAACGTAATTTCTCGCGCGCGCATCTCGGCGAGAGGGGAGAAAAATAGTCGAAGAAGGACTGAGAGAGGGAGAGAGGAGGAGGAGGAGGAGGAGTATGCACAGGTGTCTTACACCCGGAGCGAGTATGTAAATGTCGGATTGTGCTTAGGGGACACGTGTCTGGAAGGGTGGAGGAGAGATGTATCGAGGGGTGCGAGGAAGCTGTACGCGGATGGGGAGCACCTGCGCTACTGTACTACGTACAACTGTCTTATCGGCCGGCGCGCGATGTCGAGGGGGGAATGAAGCGTGCGAGATCGATTACCCGCAGTCAATGGGAGAGAGAGAGAGAGAGAGAGAGAGAGGGTGAGACTATCGTCGTCGCTTACGGGGGCGAGAGCGAATCGTTGTAGCAATTATATCCGGCGAGATAGAGAGGAGAGAGAGAGAGGACGATTATATCTCGATTGCGATTGAGCGGAATTCGGATGTTTGTGTGACGGTGGAAGATTGCTTTTGTTCATTAGTTCTGTTATTTGGGAAAAATTGATAGGTGCGATTTTAGTATGAGGATTAAAAGAGTGTCTCGGGTTTGATGGGAGTTTTGAAAATTAAGTACGATAGGGTATGGATAGATAGATGCAGTAGGATGTACAATGTTGATGCGAAGTAGGAGTTTGAAAAAAAAAAAAATGTTGGTACAGAAGTGAAGGAAAAGTTTTGAAAACAAAAACATTATCAACAAAATCTATTTAACGAATAGCGGACAAATTTACCCAACCATTTTAAAGAATTGTTATTTACTGTTTACCACAGTTATGTTAACATACTTTTTACATTGATTCTTAATGGTCACATCCATTTTACAAGTTGCCTATATCGATATTTTATCTAGGAACGCAGCTGTGAACAAACCTTGTCGCATTGAAATTCCAAATACCAGCGCTAAAAAAAAATAGCCAGCCACAGCATACCCAACCCCTTTTTTCCGCTCGATTAACAATCTCGCCCCGCGCCTTCTTTAATGAACAACGCGCGGCTTTGTCACCGTTGAATTATGCCGACCGCGCGTGTACATACAATTATCCCGGGAAATTGCGCCCGAACATCGACCTGCGCGTACAGCACAGGCGCACGTAAAATTTCTATATATATATATATAATGGCTGTAATGTGAAAGACAAGCGCGCTGTAAGTTATACATTTTACATACGTGCGCATGCATAATATAGCTCGTTTACGCGCTAAATTATACATTTCATCTGTTTGAAGGGAGGGTAGAGGAATGCTCTACGGCCTTTTAACTCAAAGCCGCCTTTTTGCGAATTTTCGCGGGCGCGCTCAGTCCCCGAGGGGTAATAGATAAATTAATGAGGACTCGGGTGCTCGGGTTCTTATCGCAACCTGTCTGTGTGTGTCTGTGTGTATGCAAACTCGCGCAATTGGGAGCTTTTTTCGTTTGAGGCAAGGGCAAAAATGTTTTTAAACGTGGCCTGCTATGTTGGAAAAAATATTTGGAGCTTACGTGAAGGAAATTAGTTTGCAGCTGTTGTTTTGCGGTTTGCTTACACTACGGAATAGTAACGTTTCTTTTAAGTTCGTATAGTTGAGACATAATATATAATAATGTTTTATTTTCACTTATTTATATTTTATAAGATATTATAGCAATGTGAAATGGTTAGAATACAATATTTCAGAGTAAACATGACTTGCTTCAAGAGACGGAAGAGGGGGTTTGAAAAATGACTCAATGTCTCTTGCAGAAAACAAACGTCTGACTATGCTTGGAATGTATCTACTTAAAATATCCTACATGACGCAACGTTTATCTTCGGCTCCTGTCATTCATTTTCCACTGCCAAACCGACCATAGTCTTTCTGTTTACTTATATTTCCCAATTTTAATATAACTCCAAGTCTAGCGAGCAAAAATTAACATTCTCATTGCAAAGTATACAAAAAAAATCCCGGCACAAAAAAGATAAATAAAACTACCCTACCGCCCGAAAAACGCCTACTTCCATAGTTATTCTAAGAATTCGGCAAATTTGTCTCTTTCCCTTTCTCGAAACCAGCAGTAGCAGCAGCAGCTGAAAGAAAGCACATACACACCCACACACGCGCGCTTCGTCTTTCATTTGGCACACGCGCGGCCGGAGGAAACGAGCTTATCGACTGCTCGCGAAATGAAATTCCTCCGGGCGCGCACGCGGCAGAGAGAAAGAAAACACGTATCGGCCTCGTGAGATATTACTCCGAGAGAATGTGTCACGCGTGCGCACACAGTCGAAATCCGCGAGAGGCTTTCGTTTCCGATTCGTTTGATAGGAGACGCGCGGCGAGTAGCAGTACGCTGCCGCACCTGAGAAAATATAAGGAGGATCGGTGTGTGTGTGTGTGTGTGTTGCTGCTGCTTCTGAGAGGGTAGAAGAGGAATGTTTTATTTATGGGCGGTGTACGTGCGGATGGGTGTGCGAAGGTCGGTTTTTAAGAGAGGAGAATTTGTGAGAGATAGCGAGACAGTGCTGTTGAAGTGTGAGAGAGTGAGATGAGAGGCGAAAAATGTCAACGAAGGAATAGTCGATATTGGGGTGAAACGTTTGAGGTGAGTTTGAGGGCGATAGGTTGGACTAAGAATGATGATATCGCAGGATTGATTCGTTTGTTATTCTTATTCTCAATAATGTATTGTAAATAGAAGCATAATATAATAATATCTGAAATTTGGACAGATTTCGATTTACATTTCGTTTGCCACTTTTTTTACGGAATATTTTCCACACTAGTAGTGTACTTCCATGCTACTATACGTACAATATAAACTATAGTTCATCGATATTCCATCAAACTAATTACCAACACAGAAAACTCGCTATTCAAACAGTAATATTGAAAGTCAAAAAAGCGCCCCATCAGCATACCTTTCCATGAATATAAATTCGTGATTAGAAATTGGATTGGGTACATATATCTATGTATGTAAAAGAAAGTCCTGATCGAAAATCCAAGAAGAAAAGATTTTTCCCTTACTTTGTGTAACTATTCTTCAAGAAATTTCTGCTACGATAACTTACTCTCCATCATCCACGACCGCATCATCCGCCCCCTTCGGCCCCATAAAATCAAGCATTACCGTATACACCGCAGCATTATTTATTAGAATTATTAGCGCGTAAATGAGAACATTACCTCGAGACGCGATAATACCCTTGATTGACGAAAATTGGAGAGGAGCGCGTGGCGGAAGCTGCACGTGGTAATGTAGGCATCATATTATACATGTAAATATGTAAGTAGGTGCGCGCGGGCTATATATAGTGTGCAGCAAGACAGCTATAGCGCGTACCCGACGCGCATCTACTTACGTATGTATAGATACACAAAGAGCTCGCATCGTGGCGCGAACTTTTGTCGGGATTTTTCACCAACTTTTCAGCCGCTTGCGGGGTGTATTCATTTTCCGGAAAATCACGAGTTAATGAAATCATTTATTAGCCGTAAAAGTCTGGAATTTTCGAAAGCTATGCTTTCGCGGTTTTTCTTGATACCATTATATTAAATTATTAATGATTATAAATTATCTATAACGTATAATAATATCAGCTATATCTCTTGTTTAACGTATAATAATAAAGCATATGTCTTATTAAATAAATCATTAAAGGAAGGGCAGACGTTAATGCATAACAATAAATTTCCAAAGGCCCAATGCCGTAATTTTCATTTAATCTATACACCACACCCTTTAATCTCAACCGCCGCCACAGAATCGACGTCATAATCGCTCCGAGCATCGGCACCTTAATTTCCGCAAAATCGAGCAATAAATATACACCTAATCCTCGCGATCGCCGCCTTTTTTCCCACCTCCCTCCAAGTGTCATTTCTTTATCTCCCACCCTCCCCTCTCTCTCTCTCACTCGCTCGATCTTTATCCCTGGAGGGACGCGTAGTCACTGCCTTGATACACCGGGGCGTTTTATTCGTTCATTAGTCACATCGGTCAGATTGAATCCTCGCTCTCTCTCTCCTCCACGCGCTCAATCTCGGGAAATATCGGAAAAGGGTCGATCTCCGTTGATTAGCCGGCGGCGGCGGCCTGGCGCGAAACTCTCGGCACATTCTTTCTGCAAAAATTTTTTCCATCAGAACCTCGGGGGGCGGCGACCGCACGTACGAATCTCATTTGCCGCGTCGGCGGCGCTCGCGCGCTGATTTTTCCGAATTATCCGATTACACAGAGAGAACCGGCGAACTTTTCGCTCGCGCGCGCGCGCCTTTGTTTAACGAAGTGAATTGGCTTTGGGAGGAGGAAGAGATATGGCCTGTTTTCGTTTGATCCCCATCCCCTGACTAGCGCTTAAGGCGGATAAGAGAGGAGCAAGAAGTTCGCGCGGGGTATTTTCGTCGCGCTTTGATTCGGCACCGGCGTCTACTTAATTATCCGAACTAGAATTGAATTTGTGAATTGAGTAATCTGTTTAATAGCTTGTGTATGGCTTTTATAAAATAATATCCTGCCGGGAGATAGATAGAGAGAGGCTAGTTGAATGGGAAAAAGACATTTTGATACTGAGAGCTAAAAAGATTCTATAGAAAATGTCGTGACGTAATCTCGGTGAATGCAATATTTCAATGCTCAAAGTACTTATTATACAATTTTTTACGTGTATAGCGCTAAATACTAACTTTCAAAATCTTAACTCACTTCTAAGATTATCTTATATCCAAAAAGAAAAAAAAGTCGAAGCACATTTCTCTTGCTCTCTTTTCGATAAGCTGGATTTCACTTCCACACTGTGTTTGATTTCTATAGAAAAAGTCCGTCTAGAGAAGGAAATTCTGCTGATCTGATTCAGAATCGTTTGAAAGCACCATTTGAATGATCCCCGTGTTATATCCCCTTACATTACATATTCTTATGTTTGCTATAGCAGGTCTATATACTCCACTTGAATCTCGCGGGAAATTAGGGTGCATAATTCACCGGCGCGAAAAGTACAGTCCCATTGTAAATCACAGCCTCGGGGAAAAGTTTTATCCGCGCGGCGAATTTTATCGCCATGCCGGTGTAAAGTTAAATTTTTTCCTGCTCAAAAAATCGCCGGCGCTCCGATAAACATTCATTACAGCGAAATTACAAAAAGAGCGTCGAGGCGCGAAATAATGAAAATCCAGGCGGAAGTAATGAGCTTAAGCGAGCGACAAGAAAAAAAGCTGAGAAAATGAATCGAAAACTAGGGGCCTCTTAAACAAACTGCGCGGTTGTCCTTAAACATCCATTAGCAGCTTTGTAAAGTTAATTATTATACGAACGACTGTGAAGTAAAAGCCTGGGCGCGCGAGAGACTCTCTTTTTCGTTCGAAGCACATTGAAAGCGCTCTCGTAGCATTAATAATTGTCAAAAGTTTCGAGCGCTCGCTCGCTCGCTCGCTCTCGCGCAAAACTCCTTCCATTGAAATATACTGGCAGTTTTCAAAGTCTCTCAACTTGTTTACGGAATTTTAATTGCCGGCCCCGCTCGCCGCGCACGCGCATTATCGAGCTCGCTTGATTTTCTCAGCTTTTTCGGCACAGAAGTGTATAGGTATACGTTTTTCGACAGGAAGCGCCCCGCCGTTAACCTACATAAGACAGGGCGATTTATTAAGGAAGCTGGACTTTTGATTCGCGGAGCTTTCTTCTACGCGCAGCAATTTTTACGGCTGCTTCCGCTGGTTTTTGGATTTGAAGGAATATGAAGCTGCGGGTTTTTGCGGTAATTTGTCGGGAGAAAACGCGAAGAAAATTCTTGGTAATTCATTGCGAGTGATACTGAACCGTCGGAAATTCAAAGCAGCGTTTCGTGGAAAATGATGTATTAAATGCGTTCTATAATGTGCAATCACGATGAATATGAACTGAGAATCCTGAAAATCTACGAGCGAGAAAAAAGTATGTGAATGTACTGCTTTAATATAGTAATGCTAATATTATATTCTTGTAAATATATAACAGCCTCAACCACCGACCTGCCATTCCGATTAATTAAACCGCGCACCCCGTTAATATTTTAATAACTCACTTTACGTATATATAGATTCTATCAGTAGCAACTGCTCTACAAGAAGATCGCCTCGACGATACCTCGTATTATGAATTTATCGTCGTTCTCCTCGTTATGACAGTAGCATTTCCCCGACGCCGAGCAAACGTGTTTTAAATCGTTTAATGCCATAAATAATCGTCCTCTAGTCACCCTTAATTCGTACATTATTTCTATATTTCAACTCCCCGCGCACACGCATGAAATTACATATATACTTATTACTTCCGAAAAGTTCGCTCTGATTAAGCTCGCCGATTACAAGCCTTCCTTTGCCATCCGTTTGCGCGTGCGCGTAATCGCTCACGCGCATGTCGCCGGGGTATGTGTATAATATGCGCGTAATAGATTCATACGTGCGATGACGCGTGAAAAACGAATAAGTGCTGACTAATTCGCGCGCTTTTGGCAATCGGAGCGTAAAGCGCGGCGCAGGTCAAAGGCTGACTAAATGCGTTTAATTATATAGACGCGCGTGCGTGCCATAATTTTGTTGGCCCCGGAATTTCAAACGGCCAGCCAGTGAAATTTGGATAATCATACGAGCGAAATGGTGAGTTTTGTATATATAATCCTCGTTTGTCTGTGTGTCTATATGCTTTTATCGGTTGAAAATATAATCGCAATTATAAACTTTTTGCATCGTCGCGTCGTAAATCCATGTTTTATCGCGTTTGACGCTGAGACTCTTAATAATAAAGTTAATCGACCCTAAATGTATAATTTTACAATAAACTCGACCGCGAGGGAAGCTTATATATATGTATATATATCTGGCGAGAAAAAGGGAGGGCATAAAGTTTCCCCGGGCAAAATTCCCGTTATATAGCGCGATAAATATTGATTACTGACGCTCGAAGAATTAAGAAAGTTCTTTCGCCCCGACGACGACGGCGCTGTATGTTAATAGCCGCCGATAGTCTCTGCCAGCGAGTCCAATGTCCGACGACGACGATTGTCCCGGAAAAAACTTCTCGCGCCCCGCGCGCAATATTCTTTCGGATTAAACGGGGCATAAATTGCGCGTTAATTTTCATTGTCCCCATTGTCCGCGTAATATTCATTGTCTTCTCCCGCTTTCAGCGCGTCTCGCGATGCAAAACTTTCCAAGACTTAATAAACCGAAAACACTTGACTACCTCTCAATGGACCGCCGCGCGCGACATTCGTCGACGTCTTGCGGACTTCTTCGTCGCGGCTTTTCCCAAGACGTATTGCCGATGCCCCCAGAACACACGATGGGTGCGCAGAGGTCATTTTTTTTTGTCGCGCCGCGCGAGAGATAAGGAATTGCGCTGCCGCGGTCCAAATATCAAGTTACTCGCACCGAGCGATTTTTTACGCCCGAGCGGCGCCTGTCGAGATGCTTTTCTATTTTTCCCCGGGCTCGTATTATCTGCTACCTGTTTGCGCCACGAGGATATATATGTGTGTGAGAGTGTGGTGGGATATATGGGATTAGAAACAGGGACGATGGGCTGTGTATCATTGTATTGCTTCGTTGTATTAGCAATTTTTTGCTTGGGTATGCGAAAATAAACGAACGTAGAGAAGAGAGAGATTGAGAGAGAGCATTTTTAATTGAAATAGTCGATATTTACACAGTGATAACAGAGAGAACTATACTGTGAAATTCAGCTTGAACGGAAATTTTTTTTAAATGTATAAATTGTAAATATAGGTCTTCCTTTTCGCATGTTGCATTTAGTTTCGGTTAATATTTGAATTGGAAATACAAACTGATTTTAAGTAACGAAGCGAAGAATTATTAACAAGAGTATTTTTCACGTATATTTTCGTGAAAGTAAATATTAGCGAATAATAAAATTACACGTCATATACATTGTAAGAACCAATAACAACGTTTTATCATTTAATAATCAATATAACTATATACTATATCGTTCGCTTGAATCGTTTGCAGAGCTTGAATCCACTCAACTTAAAACTTTACAGCAGAATCGTCAATCAGATCAATTAATAAAACATCTCTGCGCTAATCCACCTACAGACTTGCATGGAATTTTTTACATTTATCCCCCTCTAACACAATACACAATAAATCTCTTGAGCACGTATACCTCGTGTTTCCGCCCCATCCAATGTACGTACAACTCCCTTTCCGCAAAATTTCACCTTACACCAGATTTTTCCCCAACCTTTCTCTCTTTCTTTCTCTTCAAATTTCGAATTTCACCGCACGAAGCTGCACCGAGCTATAGCATCTTATTCGGCCCGGCCGTTCTATATCGGCTTCTCCGCCGCAAGAATCTACAATAATAACCGCGACCTGCACTTTCTTCCGCGGGGGTTATCTTTCAGTCGTGCGGAGCGGAACGAGTGAACTATACAGTGGGTCCGAGATTTAGCGAGCTCATCACGTCACGTGCCGGCAGCAGCGAGGGAGACAGGATTATATCGGATTTCCAGGGCGAAATGGCCGCGTTACACACTACGCACTCTACTCGCCGGAAGAAAAAGGTGCGCACGCCCGCGTAATAGAGACGTAGGAGAGAGAGAGAGAGAGAGAGAGTGAGAGAGAGAGAGAGAGAGAGTAGCCGGGAAAAAGATGAGGTAAGGGCTGTGCCGGCTACAGTATAATGGAAAAGGAGTGTCGCGATAACGTTTAATTATTTGCAAAATGAAAAGCCGTCGGGGATAAGTCAATTACGCGCGGAATTGAAATACTCGCGAGCTCGGTTCTTTCTCGCTGTGTGGGTAATAGGAAAATAGAGGCGAGCTGGAATTATTATTGTTATTATTATACCGCGTGTAGTGGCGACAAGAGAGAGAGAGAGAAAAAAGGGGAGAGAGAGAGAGAGAGAAAGAAGAATAGCCGTCCTCGCTTTCGTTGAGAGAAAATAGAGAGGCAAAAACGAAGGGAGGAGAGCCGTGCATATACAGAGCGAGAGCGAGACAGAGAGAGAGAGAGAGAGAGAGAGAGAGAGAGAGAGAGAGAGAGAGAGAGAGAGAGAAAAGCGAATCGGCTAATGTCGTTTGAAAAGTATTTGAGCGCTCGCGGGTGAAAACAAGGGTAATTTCGTGCGCGCGCGAGCAAAGTTTTAGAAGCCCTCGTCGCGCAGCGCGAGCGAATAATTGGCCCTAATTAGCGAGGCGAGCGCACTGGCTCTCCCCGTTGGCTTGATATGTTTACGCAGGCTCTTTAAGCCAGTGAGCGCTTTTGTCGAGAGTGAGCGAGAGAGAGCGAGAGAGAGAGAGAGAGAGAGAGAGAGAGAGAGAGAGAGAGAGAGAGAGAGAGAGAGAGAGTAGACGCGTGCTTGAGCGATAACTCGATTAAAAAGCGACCGAACAACGCTCGCTCGCTCGCGGGGCATTTAATTAACGAAAGTGCGCTGCCCGAGAGTTTTGTGTGGAGAAGGCGGAGTGGGATATCCTTAGGGCGAGTTGAGAGAGAGAGAGAAAGAAAGAGAGAGAGGGATAGAGCGAAAAATTACGACAATGCGCCGTGGTAATCGGCCACGACAGGAGCGGCTGTTCTCGCCGCGAGCCTATAACCCGTCTTGGTAACCCGACAGAGGTGGCTTATATCGTATTATGAAGGAAGGAGAGGGATAACGGCTTTAGCGTTAGTTAGCTGCGGATGGATGAGTTTTGTGTCTGGATTCGAAAGAAAATGAGGAAAGATGTGCAAGATATGTGCGTAAACTCGTATGTAGTTTAGAAGAAACATTCATGTACTAATAATGTAAAATGAATGTTGGAGTGTCGGTAGAAATAATAACACTCGGATAATGTGAGCAATGCCTACTGTTACTAGTAGAATGTGGTATGCGGTGGCAAAAGGGATGCTCGTGTTACCTTTATCATAGTATAGGCGCTCCAAAACTGCACGTGACCGAACGCATTGCTTTTGTTTGAGCCGTTGACCAATCACGCCTGCACATTCACTGCATCCCACAGCAACATCGTGTCGCGTCTTATACCTACACGTCTTGGATCAACGAGGCACAGTGGGTCAGACGTTCAAAAAAAATTCAAAAATCTTGGTTCACAAAAAAATATAGGGTAAAGACATTCTAGTAAACGAAAATTTTTTTCTTCATTTTATATATTTATACTTTATATATTATACTTTATATAGAATTCTTCTGCGTGAGAACGTCGTCATTAAAAAGGTGTTTATGACGTGAAAAAACAACGATTTTCTTGAAAATATCATTCAAATATATTTTAGTCTTTATTTGTAAACCTAGTATCCTATTTACAGGTTAACATATTTTAATTAATTTTTTTACTGCCACTAGTCATCATAATTATGATTTTTAAAAGTCGGAATACTTTTGAGGGCTCTTTCTTGTGTACATGTTTATAAGCATAGTAAACAAATAGTGATAAATACGGTTTGATAATTAATTATTGATAATGTTTAGTAGTGCTGACACGTCACTTTGATCGTATAGCCAATACAACCTTAATACGACTAATCTGTTTAGATAATTATCTAATGATATATAATTCTATATCACCAGAAGTTTTATCACAATATAATAATACATACAATCAAAACCTTATCATATCTGACTGTCATTGCGTTTATAGGTAGGCATACCAAATATTAGTTACTTATATAAATTCTATTTTTAATTTTCAAATATTTTTAATTACAGACAAGATATCGAGGAGATGCAAGTGGTTGAAAAATATTTTACTGCAAACGACAAAATAAAAAATCAAGCATGCTCCATATTATCGCTTTTTTAAGAAAGAAAGAAACATATACTCTTGTGTCGCAATTATATTTGCTCGTTCTCTACACTCTAGCTACGAAGTAAAAAAAATTCACCCGCAAAACGAACTATAAACACGCGAGAATCATATATATTTAAACAGCATTTATATCTGCCATCTCGTAATGGATAAAAATCGAGTGCAAACGGCGGGCTTCTTTACTCGCGAAGACGGCATTTCGCGGATGCGACGAATAAACTACTACTACTACTACGGGCGCGTGTGCGGACAATATAATTTATCGGCGGTAGGGGTGACTCGGCCACAGGCCAACAATGCGTGTTCATTTTGCCGACTTGTCACTGGCGGCGGGCGAGACAGAGGGAAGACTTATATTTGCCGGTTCGTTGCAAGCGCGCGGCAAAAAAGCTCTCCTTCGGCGGGCGACTACACGCGAGGGAAATGGTAGCTTTCGGAAATTCTGCGGCTTTTTATATA
>JAPYZO010004181.1:0-12440 GCA_030522905.1 Torymus flavipes | reverse complement strand
TTACCCCCTTTAAAATATAAATATTTACATTTAAATAATAAACTTGAATAAAATAATAGCTAAACGACGTACAAAAGCAGGAGAGTAAATTATCAGATTCACGAACGAAAATCTGACGTCACGAAGTAGATCTATCACATCGGAATTTTGAAAAATCTGAAGTATAAGATTGTTGAGGTTCTAAAAAATAAAAGTTTAACATTTTGCTGTTTTAAAATTAACGCATGGATATCTTAAAAGAACAATTGGTTTAGAGAAAATATCGAATACTGCTTTATTTCGTTCAGAAAATTGATACATCATGATTCTAAACTTTGTTTTTTATGATATCACAACTTTTTTATACTTCTGATATCTCTAAATCCCGACTTTGTATTGTTGTTTCTGATGCGGGATTCGTAATATGATGTTTTAGTCTGTTTCACGTGTCTTTTTAGCGTGTTTGTGCTATTTATATTTTTTTATTTTAGTATAATCATGTGTAATATTGTAAAATACTTTTTATCAAACCTCAATCATATTTCGCGTTTTATATTTTTGTAGAAATTGGATATGAAGTTTACAGGCGAAATTTCGGGGTGAATGTTTTCTTGCACAACATTTTTTGCCAGTATATTATCGCATACGCAGCTGAGTGAACCCACAGCGCTAGAGATGTTTGCAATTTAACAGTTTCAACTAAGTTTAGCATAGTACTTTAGTACTTTGTTTATGTATAAAAGTGTACAAGATCGAGTAAAATACTACAGATAGAAGACTATATTTTTCTAAAAAAACTAATATAAGGATATGACAGCAAAAATAAATACAAAGTTTTTTAGTGAAATGCATTGAATAATTAATTATTTTAATTAAAAAATAAAGATAAAACATAACAATTAGGATTTGTGGTTTCTCTCCAAAAATTAAAATTAAGCACTTTCGGTGAAGTTAAAAACTTTGTAAGAAATAATAAATTTTTCATGATTAGTTTACTTAGCCGTTTCTCGTCACACCTTTAGTCATATACTTTTATATATATCATAATTATATTTTTCCTTTTTTCCTCTTCTCTATCTAATCTTTAACTTAATCCATTGCGCATGCTCCCAGGATTGTAGATAAACGTAGTGGGATAAATGTTTATGAGGAAACCCCGCTCCTGATATGGATGATGTATTGGAATATTCATTTTGGATGTTTATATCACATCACCTGCTAAACATAAAATCGCACTATTCCACAACTGGCGATCACGTACTTAGGATGTGAAAAAACACTTAACCGATCGTGACAAGTTGAATAGCAGCGGTCACCCGTCCAAGTGCCAATCGCGTCTAGAGCTGCTCAACTTCGGTGATTGTCCAAAGTGCGTCTCTGCCAACGTGTCGGTTAAACTTTTAATTAATGAAAGTTGTGTAAAAATATATGATCTAATTAAGAACTAATTAGAGAAGCTTTGAACTTTTATAGTTGGCTCGAAATTCACTTTGTTTTTCATACTTTCTTTTGTATAATGCATAATAACAATTTTTTTTTTAAGTAACATAACTCTTAGCGTGATTGCTTATCTGTCAATTTTATAAAGCATACTACGAAAGACCAATAATGGTACATTGGATTTATAAAACTTGTCATTGCAATGAAAGTAAGCTGAAAACTATAAGAGAGGCGCTATCTTTCTTATATAATATTTATGAAATTTCTACATATAACGTAAAGGCTTGGAATGTCGAAACAATCCTGGGAAAGGATTTATTGAGTTTCAAAAAAGCATCAGGAAAAGTGCGCGAATAAAGAAACACAAATTAAATAAAAGCTTAGGAACAACTTGACGCCAGCGGTGTCTCCCAAAAAAAATAATTCAAAGGATATACGAAGTCTTGAAAATGTCGTCCGTATAAGACATATAGGTCTTCTCTTAGTCGAGGGTCATATCGTTATTTCTGCGTGCACCTATATCTATATAGTGTGCCAGGAAGCCTATAATATACTAAAATAGTTCATGAAGCGGCGCATCAGTATGCGTATTGAACTTATGTGCCCGAACGTGTGGCTGAAATGAAGCGTTGCGTCAGGCCCATCAATGCATCAGAGGTGATTTGGGGCTAAAGCCTATTAGGGGAAATTGAATTGTGTTGAATGGCAAGCAGCTGAGCAAACAGGCACTGGAGTGAGCTAAGGAGTTAAAAAGATACTGCTGAATAACGCCACCAAACGTATAAGTTTGAATTTTCGAAATAGCCATTAATATGACTTTTTTTAGATAATTATCATAAAGAGATTTTATGCCAACATTTTTTTGTACGATTTTTGTAACAGAGTTACAAATACAGTTATCGTTAGAAGTGAGGACTTGCAAATAAATAATAGCAAATCAAGGACTCGAAAGGAGTTTTTGATGGATATCGTTCTTCCAGCTGAGTTATCGATATGCGCGGCTTTCGACAGCATTCCAAAACGCACAATATAATAGTTTATAAAAAAAATTAAAATAACCGTCATCAATAACGGTATAAATGAAGATAGTCATTTTAGAGATTATTAAGTTCGTATAGGGCATTTTTGGAGTCGAAACATACTGTGCCTAAAAAAAATATCCATACAAATGTGTCTGCCTGATAGTGCAATAATAGATTTTTTTACACAGTTCAGGTAAATCGGCAAAAGTTATTCAAAGACTTCTGTTGAAAAGGATGTTTCGACCGTGCTTTCTTCTTCTCCCCTTTCCCACTCCTCACTGTCACAGGGAGAGAGAGCCTCGCGCTGCGGCGACGCTAGTTAGTTCGGCAGTAATCGCCGTTGCGTAAAGGCGTGTTCCTTTTGTACTTATAGAACAATAAAGTTGGTGTGAGATCTAAAAGTCTATATCTCCGTATTATTTATTTATACTGGCACATCTCCACATAATCCTAACAATTTCTAAAAGATGATAGTATATAAATTCGATATAAAAACTTACTACTGTGTTACGTTAAGAAGGAAACAAATCAAACAATGCGAGCATCTTACCTGAAACATAAAGAAAAATTATTATTACTCATTATGCTACTTATAAATTATTTACAACTTATTACGTTAAAAACATTTCTGTTAATAAATTCCAATTGTTTTACGTATAAAAAGTGGCAATTTTAGAATTCAATCCAATTCAAACTTCTAGTTTCGATTATAGCACCACTGTTTTATAACAGTAGTTTCTAGTAATAAACTGCGTAGACCGTGTAGTAGACAAATAAAAAGATTAAAAAAAAAATAAACATGTGAGAGTAAAGCAACATTGACAGTCGTTATAGATAGAGTTTTTTCCAATAGTTATATTACGTTGACGTGACGCAAATGACCAAGAGAATTTAAGACCGCTGTTTGTCACTGAAGTGGAACGAATAGAAAGTAATAGAAGAATGGCATCGGATGTTTCGGTCGGTATCACGCGAACGCAGAGCAGTGCATTGCGCCGCGGTGGTCCAAACTGTAAAGGTTTACCGCAGAGGGTGCGAGCGCGGCCACGTCGCAGGCCAAAGCGATTTATGCACCCGGCGAAGTTTGCGCGAAAGATATACGGTGCACTTTTCGAATTTAGCCCCGCGACCAAGCCTGGCTAAGAGAGAGGGGGGACGAGGGGGAGGAGGATTCCATGCGCGCGTGAGCGCGAAAGCGCTTTAATGCTTCTATTATGCAACGCCCGGCCTCGGAACTTGCTGCCCGAGCTATGATGTTAACGCGCGCGAGAGGAAGAGAGAGATAGGGACAGAGAGGGAGAGAGAAAGAGACAGAGCTGAGTTCTGGGCCCCTTGCTCACGTCCGGATTGTTGGATGACCTGCAGAGTTTGCTTTGATCTAGTTTTTAAAATTTTCAAGCGAGTGTCGAGATGTATAATATCCATAAATATATATTTATAAAGAGTTAGAAAAATCATGCACTGGTAGCATAATATGTTGGCAATTTTTTATTTTTTATAACCACATTTTATAATACTTGTGTATAATACTTGTGTAATATGTGGCCGTAGCCGTATATCACTTATATATTACCCATACATGGTCCATGTGCCAACAATAGTTTATATATTGCCAATATATCATCTATTATACTTTGTGTAATATACTGGTGGTACTAATTATTTGTTGGACAAATAAAAAAATTAGTAGCTCATTCATTAATCCATGTAAATTTTGTGACCGAAATGTATCACATATTAAATTTCAGTTTATTTGAATATAAGGAGGATCTAGCCGCAGTTGATTTAAGATGAAAATGGAAAATTCATTTGACTGAAAACGATGTGGATAAAAAGATCGGAGGGAGAGAGTCCTGGCGCAGATTTCACTTCTGGAGTTGTTTTACAACGGCGTCGGCGTCGTTGCGGCGAAACGTAAAAGTTTCGCATTAGTGTAACAAGCAGAAATTGCACGTACGCACATATAGCCGCCATCCCATACACACACACACACACACACACATACACATACGTCATAATATAAAATCGCTTGGCCATTGCTGTAGATATGAGCGCCTCAGCATTAAGCAGGTAAAACAGTCCGCGTGGGCGGTACTGTATAACGTTAGCCGTCCCCTTTCCTTCGGCTGACACGATCTCATTTTCATAAAAGGTGAATTTGAATTTCAGGGGTCAAATGAGCGTTCGCGCGCTTGCGAAAAGTGAATAAAATGCAAAACGATCTCGTAAAAGCTGACGCGCGAAGCGTGTGATTTATCAGAGGCCCACGAATGACGCGGAGAACGACGCTAGCCACGGGCAAACGACGTGTGAAGGAAGACATTCGAATTATACGGCACTTGGCGCCTTTAAAGGCCGCTGGTGGTTCCTTCGAGTTCGTCTCCAGCATTTTACGTTCGCGATTGTCGTCGTGAGTACTCTTCTTCTTGATATGATTATTTTCAAGCTGCGATTATTCTTCCTCGCATTGACCAAGTGAGCTCTATGTACGGTACTCTTGGTGGGTAAAAAAATCTTCGGGGACCGGAATTTTACAAAGTAATCGGGTCTTTCAAAATATAAGCGAATATTTATTAATTACTTAATAAACCTAATATTTAAATGTTTTACTTTATAATATATAATTATGTATTACTAGTTTTAAAATAATATAGTTTTAAACTTAAATTAAGTTGCATCGTTGCAGAAAATTTTAGTGTCCCATTAAAACTGAATAGTTTATGTGAACCTAATGAATTAGAAAATTATGCCGTATAAATTCATGCTGTACCTAAAGTTACTGCAACAGCAGTTATTATTCATGCAGGAGTAAGCAGTTAAAATAAAATACACTAAAGTATAATAAGTTGATGAAAATTTAGATTGCCGTTAGACAGTTAAGGATGGAAAAATTAAAAAAATTATAATTGCCTGACAACATTAACAGTCATGATCATATTAAAAGATTTTAGTACAATCATTCCAAACGTAAGTATTATCGATTTTTTCAAAATTTTTTCGTAATTATAATTTTCCTGATTATAAAAATCTTAACTTATTGATTGGAAATTCAAAAATCTACTCAAGTCCATGTTATATCAAGCTACTTGTAAAATTTCAATCTGATATCTTTGTAGTTCGTGGTACCTACGAAATTTCGTCACGTGCATGCATACATATGGAAATTTTTAAGAAATTTCATTTTCTAATACAGGAACCTCCAAACCTTCAAAATATTAGAAACTTGATGATTCTACTAAAGTTTTCTATAGATAAAAAACAAACAAACAAAAATGGCTTCATTTACAAATTATAAAAAGTTTTCATCCATGACACATGTGCTATTGCACAGCCTATATTGCATAACATTATTCAAAATTTCTTTTGATTAAACAAACGTTACGACTTTTTAAATAGGTTTATTCGGGGAAAAAATAAACATACTATACTTCACCTCACGTAAGCCATTAGCCATGGGATCGAATAACCAAGCTCATTTACCTAATTAATTGAATCGTCACATTGACTGCACGAATACAAATCACGAACTAAAAGCGAGCCAAACATCCACCTCAAGCAACAGCATCAAAGCAGCAGCCGCCTCGCGACGATGACATTTGCCGGTCGTCCCTTCCCCGCGGCTTAAGACAAGACGGCAATGCTGTTGCACCGACGTTGCCGTCGCCAGTGTCGCCCCCGCTCGGCAGTCATAATTCAGGAGAGTCGCTCGCAGAAACGCGTGCTGCATAACAAAATCGCAGACGTGCGAGTACAAACCGATATCTCCAGGCGTGGGGGCGCGGAAGCTGTGCTTTCAAATTCGAATTTGAGTTGACTGCTTTCCGGAGACCGGCTTCAAGAAATTGTTCTTCGTTGTGTACGATTATTGTTCGTTGGTGCGTGATTATTCACCCGGAAAATCTCTTACAATGAACACTCTACCTTCGCTCCGAGTTACTCAGTCACTGTCCGTCCATTTACTATTAGCGTTTCCACTTATTATTTGATTCTTTCGCCTTTCCTTTTCTCTTTTATTCCATTCTTTCGGTCCTTTATTCTTTGTTTCATTGTATCATCGAAGTAAAAAATGGCCAGTTTCGACTTTACTTTCATTGGTAATGGATTAAATATTATTGGAAAATACCTTTCAAGAAAACAAAATGTTGAAACATACAACATATTTTATAAAATGAAATATTTTTACATTTCTCATTGAGATTATTAGTCAAATAGTACAATGGCACAGTTTGAATTCACAATTTAAGTTCATTTTTGGGTAAACAATTTATTCTGTAGATTAATAATTAATTTAATGTAATGATAAATTAAGTTTGAGGAAGCTAAAAGCTTCTACTTGTATATTCTATTTATATCTGATACAAGATGATGCGATATTTTATTCATTATGCTTACATGTCTGACTAATCTCAATTTAGACTACTGAACACGACTATGTACGATTTATATGAGCAGAATAATAACATATTTTGAATGTTGAGGAGTTACCTTTTATTTTCGCTTGAGAACTATAGTTTACAACTAAAAATATACAACGGTTTTGGTGTAATGAAGTCATTGCAAATCTTTTAACGTCCAGGTACATCTTCCAAAAGGTAAATAAATTAAAGACTATTTTATGTCGTCTATATTATAGAATATTATTTTTACAATTTTTTGTTTAACAATATATAGGATTAATTCCTATGCTACATTTAATACAACAATTTTTATCTATAAAAATTAGATTTTACTAACTCACTTTTTATTTCCACTAAAGTAAAAAAAAAGTAAAAAAAAAATAAAACATACAAAAAATAATCTTTGTTTCGCGAAATATTATATTAAATTATAAATTATTTTCTAAACAACAGCGGTTATTCTTTAGATCGAAAAATTCTGCGTTTTATTTATAAATTGATGCAAATAAAAGCAGGTAAATAATACGTTCCATTAAGGATGTCGATCACATTAACAGAGCGTTATACGCATGGATCCGTAATCATTCGGAAACGAACGGCAACTTATTTCGCGCAGAAAAAACAGCAGCGAAGATAATGGGATGATACTAGCAAACTGATTGTATGTGCGCGTGTGACGGGAAGAGCGACTCTCCAACTCTGCGATATAGGCGAGCGCGCGGCGGGGTGTCGACATCCGTGGGGAGCTAAACCGCGACGCGCGCCTCTCGCTGAGCCAGTCTTGTTCTACTGGCTGCGCGCCGCCGTTCAGAATAAAGCAACGCGCCTCTCTCTTCCTCTTCTTCGCACTCTATACGTCCTCGGGCGAGACACGACGTGTACAGACAGAGAAGTATATATACGAGGCAGAGAAGGGCTCGAATGCCAATGCGCGGCGGGGGTGGCACAGCCGGAGGTGCTTCGCCCCCGCGGCTTGCACGCGCGCGTGTTTTTTCTCCCCCTATACCTTTTTCCCCCCCTGTCTTTTTTCGCGGCATCGACGACGTACCTTCACCGACGACGGGCCGAGCTTTTACGCTTTTTATCCGTCGTTATTTTCCTCGGACCCGGGATTTTGGCCGCCTGTATTTTTCGGCACCCGCGCTTCTATAAAAGAGCTGGGAGAAGAAAAAGGGGAAGTAAGATATTATGGAACGGTGAAATTGTCCCTCCGTTATATTGTACATTTAGAAAGTTTTTATAGTTTTGCCTGCCGGCGACGTTTTATTGACTTTTTTATTAAGTTGGTTTAGGTGTTATATTATAACGGCCGGCGTCCTGGATGATACAATCGAAGTATTGCCGCGCACCATTGCGCGCGAACCGTGTATTATGTGCGACACGCACTCTCTCTTCCTCTTTTACAGTTTAATAAAAATAAAAAATCATGTTTTCCTCGTTGCGATAAATTTTTTAATTTCATCAGTCCTATCCGCATTACTTATTTTTTATTGAAAATTGAACCATTTATAGGTGTAAACCGGGGAATTGTCTAACTGTAAAAATAAATTTTCTAAAAAATCATGTACCTATATTCATTGTTTATTAGGATATATTAAATTGTC
Source organism: Torymus flavipes (assembly GCA_030522905.1). Lineage (NCBI taxonomy): Eukaryota > Metazoa > Arthropoda > Insecta > Hymenoptera > Torymidae > Torymus > Torymus flavipes. The sequence continues at coordinate 3,998 of JAPYZO010004181.1, read as the reverse complement.
ATGTATTATAATTAAATTTAAAATTATCGTTGAATAAAATTCATATTAAAAAATATTTTTTCATCTTTGGTTTTGTTAGATAACACGAAAAAGCTAACAAGTTTTCAACAGTCACAAATAGATAGGTGGAACAAGTTGAGTCTTCGGAAACTAAAAAATTCACAGAAGGCAGAGCAGAACGAATCTGAAATTTAAAGCCTTGGGGCGTCGAAATGAAAGTTCAAGAACGGAATGCCTGGGTCCTTTGGCGAAGCGGCAAAACTCTTGGGGCGACGCAAAGCTGTAACGCTTTCCGGGTTAAACTCGATGTGATCCGCGAAGCAGCGACACGTATAGCTGTCTTGTATGCGCGCGTGCGCCTGTGTCACCGCAGGCTGGTAGATTGAAATTTAACGGGATACACGTGTACGTACGCCTGCGCCTTAGCGTCTGAGTGGTAATTTCGAAATCGTAATGCCTTATTTGCCATCCCTGCGGCGACGCTTCGACGCCCGGCGAAATCTTCACTCTTTCCATGCGAAAGTTCCACGGAATAATGTACACAGTCGCATGCCGAGATATATTCCTCGCGGGAGGGAATGCTCTCGTCGCCTGTCTCCTATTATATATTATACAACGAGAATGTACTTTCACGAGAATAAACTTTTAGACATTAGGATTTATTTAAGCTTCTAAATGATGAAATAATATATCTTTGGCTAAATTAAATACTACTCTAGTTTAATTAAGTATCTTTTATTTTTAGTGCTGTAATAAATGATTCATTCCGAGCGGGAGAATATATACTATTATACCTATATAGAACGTGTATACACAACTCGAGCTCAAGAAGACACCATATTTGAAGTTATGAATGTGATGTTTATTCTACAAGCACGTGCAGGCTTTAGTGCATTAGCTATTTTTATGAAAATAGTTTAGTTTTAGAAAATTTAACTTTATTATGACTTTAGAACGCTATTTTATAATAAGCCAGAATAACATAATTAAAAAAGTGTATCCTTTGTATATAATGATGAAAGATAATGCACATAGTCTTCAATATATATATTTCCAAGTTTTGTAGAAAGAAGTAAAACCTACTTTCATTCTTACTTATAGTCTAAATATCGTTCGATTAGTTTTTTCAATAATGAAATTAAGATCACTGTTGAGAAGCAGTTTTTCTACTTCTATAGTTGCATTTATCAAATACAAGCTCAATAAAAGTCAATTAAGTTTTCAAGGAAAATGAAAAAGAATGGTTCTCGTTACGTTACCTTGAACAGATTGTGAAAGTTAGTAGATTGTTTCATTGAAACTAGGTTTTCGATCAATTAAAAGTTGATTCAGTTTCTTTGTTAAATTGCTCTAAAAGTTTCATATCTTATGAATGTAGTACTGATGAATTTTAGTGTGTAAAATAACTTAAATATATAATTAAGAATTATTTTATATATACTAGAAACTTTAAAAAATACTTTTATGAATTTTCCATTGTATTTTTTTTCATTAAGAATTTTTTTGCAAAAAAATGTGCGAAAATAACAAAGATCTAGCAGAGTTGAACAAAAAAAAAATAATTTTCTTATTATATAGTGTTAATCTTATAATATTATTTACTCAAACCTAAATTCTTGACACACGTGCACATATGCGAGTGAGATCCACTTCTCATTCGTAGTATGGAAGAAACACAGAACGAGCGAGGCAGAGCAGAAAACATACGAGAAGACGTAATCACTTCTTTGACAGTGAGCTCGCTTGATTACGATGTTGAAGACTCGCAAATCACTAATTCACTGGTCGTCTGCTCGGGATGGTAGTAGCTTGTCGTGTTCGAACGAAAGCTGATCTTTCGGAAAAAAGCTCAGGTTGAAACTTTTCTAAAGATTCGTTCAATTTCCGGAAATCGAACGATAGAACTCACCGTTGTCGTTTTTTTTTCGTCAAACGGAAAGCTGAATGAGCACGTAACATCAAAAGCAGTACTTTTCATCTTATGCTGCGTATAAGGATCAACAAAGTTAGGTGTAATATGGAATCCCGTGGATTAGTTTTAAATGCAAATTTTGAGCTTTATATTGCGATCTTAAATATGAGTGTCGAGTTGTTTCATGCTAAAAGAAATACTGAAATAATGAAATAAATACTTGGGCGGACGTTTTTTTAAAAAAGGTTTAATTCTGCAAAGAATTTTAAGCATACTAAGAAAAATATAAAGTAAGACGCAGTTGAAGAATAAAACAACAATGTATAATTAGTACAAACTTCTGTAGTTAAGTACATTTTAATTATTTGGGTAAAGAAAACAAGTCAGATTCCAATGTTATTCCACCAAATACGGTGCCGCATTTTAACTTTCCTGGCAACCAACCACGTTTACTTTTTGTGTTTCAAAAGCAGCTATTACAATTTCTGACAGATTTTCAGTGGACCTTTAGAATTTAGAGTAAAACTTCAAGCAAGTTTTAGACATTTAATATGCTTATATCTAGATATGTTCTGCTTAAAATAAAATGGGACATATGCGAATTGAATTAATAATTCACATTAGGCTTATACTGAAATATATTTCAGATGTGAAACGAGCAGACTTTCGTCATATCGACGACTTGATTTGAAATCTCGACCGCGCGTACACGTGTACACACGTGCGACCGTTCAGCTTGCACATTCGATCGTTTGACTTACCCAACGCCTTGTACGATAAACTCTGTCGTCGCGCAGCAGTTGCAGCTTCTATACAAGGCGAGCAGGTGACACACGTGCACGTGAGCACACGGCCTTGAGTTTCCGGCACAACTGCTTCCGGTTATCCCCGAGCGAGAATCCCATATGTGTAAATCTCATATTGAATCCCAGTGCAGCCGATGTGTTATACTGCGCTGTTTGAACGATTAGACGAGTCAGCTATACATCGAAATTGCGAAATTACCAATTCGAATGATTGAAAATTCCATAACGCTGCTATCTTAATCGAGTCGGGTAAGATGCTTTCGCCGGCTACATATTGACGAAGCTCTCGAGCGCACGTGGATTCTATGATCGATATTAGTGACACTAGAGTAGGCGCGGCAGCGAGCCACCGGAGAAAGATGGATAGTTTCGAGCCGAAAATAGAGAGATGAATAAATAAGCAGGATGGATGAGAATCGATCGCCGTCTGCCATTATACTTGGATTGTCGAGTTTGAAGCTGCAGGCGATGTAAAATGCTAAATATTGTAATTTAAAAAAGATTATAAGTATATATATATATATCGATTCTTGTATGATATTTTGTAAAAAAAATAAAATGAACTTGAAAGAACTTTAAAAAAAATAGTTATAATAATCTCAATTCCTATTCTGAATTTCGAAATATTAATTAGTATGATATTCTATATTACATCGTACTTCATTAGTGTCACATAAAGAGCTCATACTATCAGTATGAACAATGAATATCAGCTTACTCTATCAGTTACAATTTGTAAATTATGTCTCTAATTTAAAAGCATTATACGTTTTATTGATTATAAAACATCGAAATGTATTTGATTAATTGATGTTGTAAGTAGTGAATGTTATATTATGGCATTAAAATATTTTTTTTTCTGATATTTACCCTAACTAAAAATGAAATAAATCTGTAATTTTGTAAAGTTGCAATCAGATCTAATTCCACACTATGTCCAATCATTGATAATTCTGATGATACATACGTATCGGAATACAGATTTTATAGTTTGAAGTATACGAATTTCAATCAAGACATTATTCATAATGCTTTTTCCAAAACTATATGTAATTTTACTTTTTGAAAGAGCTTATTCTGTTTAAATTTCTTTATTAAAATTTGAATTAATACCAATTCTTTGTACTTTTGAATACATCAACTAAAAATTTCAATAATACTCATGATTACCAACTAAAAATGAAAGAGATTATAGTTTCATCTTATACTCTTACGTATATTAAGAGTAAATGAAAGTAGAAAGTATATTATTGTTACGTGTGGATACACGCACCACCCTT
>JAPYZO010004180.1:0-21380 GCA_030522905.1 Torymus flavipes | reverse complement strand
TTGTACAAAAATAATTCAAGCAAAGTAAGTCGCAGTTTAACGTAAAATTTTTATTTATATCTGCTAATAACTTTTGACATGTAAATCATTTTAAACACCATGTTTTAATATAGTTTAATCAAAGAAACGAATACTGTTATAATACTATTTGGTTTTATGATGTACACATTTGGATCTGGTTTACAAATGTTAAATGTAAGTATATAGCTTAAAAATTTCATAAATTCGTCAAGGGTATTGATTTTAAAAAGTAAATTATATAACTTAATCAGAGTACAGGAGCATCGCAATGGATACATCAAGTCTTCATCCTTATCTTGTAATATACCTATATACAAGAATTTATTTGAACGCAGAATGTGCGGGCAACATGTCAACTGCGGTATAGACAGAAAAAATTCTTTTGAAAATTGAATACATGATAATTTGTTGAATTCTTAAATTAATAATTTTAGGGGAGAGATTAGCAGTTTATTTGACCAGCTGGAAAAAAGAAAATATAGATATGGTAAAAGCAAAAACAATGATTATTCACAGGTGCCAAAAGTTGCCTGTGATCTGTTTCAGTGGACTGATGGAATCCCTTGATAGAAAATACTTAGGCATGGTGAGTTTTAAATTTAGTTATATTATATAAATCTTTAACTGCACAATAGCTTTTACATTTTAGATTTTATACGCAACAATTTCGTATTTAATGACATTGTCAGCCATCACTGGTAAATAGTTAATGAATTTTTGAAGGAATTTTATTCTGAATTAAATGAGAAAAAATGATGAAAAGTTGATCTACTTTTAATACCATGTTTTTGAACAAATTTTATACAAAGAAATGTATGTAATAAATATTTTTTGTAACGGTAGTTACTTGTCGATATCATATTGAGCAATTCAAAGACAAATATTTTACATTCTGTTACGTGCTTAGTATCTGCAAATGGTACGGAAATAAGTACATACACCCTTAATATGTGATACACTGTAGTTAGATACCTAATTATAGCAATCATCATACACTTTACAGAAACAAATATTCGTTTCCTTGATCGCTGCGATGGGTTCATATGCTCTAATGAACATAGCTTACCTCTTTACATATAGAAATAGCTATTATCTCTTCTAATAAAAACAGCAAAATCAATTATTCAAAGTACCTATATAGGTGTCATTAATAAGATTATAGTAAAAATTATACTAAAAACATAGAAATTTTTATTAAAAAACATATTAACTATTTTGATATTGCAAGTATGTCCCAACGTTACTATGTACAGTAGTAATTTTTATTATATGATTTTTCTCAGTGTATAAAATTATCTATCAGTTATAAAATCATAACGTCTTTTAACATCACACACATAATTCCCTAATAACTCCCTTTGAAAGGACCAAAAGAACGCAATATTACACTGGGAATAGATCTGAAAAATAAAACATCAGATTCGTTCCTTTCTCCCACATTACGTTCAATCTCTTTTCCACCGAAAAAGAAAAACCCACCCGGCATCATTTTCCTCCCTGCATAACCTCCCCCTTCGCTTTCTTCTTTTATTTATTTCTCGCGAATACTGTACATGTGTAAGGGGGCACACGACGCGTATATATACGTCTGCTCTCGCGCCACCTCGTCGTCGCGGCACTACATTACCCGAGTACTACTACCACCAGCAGCAGCAGCAGCAGCAGCAGTACTATACTACCGAGCTACGCGGCGGAAGAGCCAAGTCCTCATTAGCGCATTCCGGTGCGACGCCCGCGACTCAAAGCGCGCGCGCGTCGCCGTCGTAAAAACAGCTGAGACGTGCTCTCTCGACGCCGAGACGCGAGCGCTACACTTCAGAGCGTCGAGAGAGTATAGAGAGCGCGAGTTCGCGAAGAGAGAGAGAGAGAGAGAGAAGGAGGGGGGGGGGAGGGGGGGGGGGCGGAAGGGGAGAGAGAGAGAGAGAGAGAGAGAGAGAGAGAGAGAGAGAGAGAGAGAGTAATGAATGGAAAGGGCGGAGAGAGGTGGGAGTATCGGTGCGTGAGTGCAGTGAAACTGCGGGGTGTGTTGTGGCACCTTTGGCCGATGGATTTTTTAAGTCGAGGTTTACGCTGCCGGCTGCGGAAGAAGGAATGCGTGTGTGGTTGGCTTAGCTTGGGGTTTAATTAGAAGCGCGGAAGAATGGATAGGGGTTTGAAAAGTACGGTCTATTGATACAGTTTTCGTTTTGTTCTAGCTTGTTACGTTTTTTTTTTAAATATACTATTTTAGTGGAAAAGGGGAAAATTGCGAATGGTGAAATACGATGCTTGACTTTCCGAGCGAAAATACAAGTCATTGAGGAAATAGTATTGAAGTGTGTAAATTATAATATGACGTAACAAAAACTATTTAATATTAATATTTTAGAAATTAAATTCAATTAAGTTGTTAAATATCATATATACGCAAATGAATTATTCTATCGAATATACCTAAAACATAACGAAAAAGTTATTCAATTTATGTATTATTATAGAATGAATTTTTTATAATATACTAAACAAACTATTTTATCTATTCTTCTGATACAACTGTATCAATTCAAGAATCCAAACTATAATTTATACATCCTAAGAACACTTTTTTATAAGATCGATTCTCGCGTATACTCAAAAAATCGACATCCTCAAAAAGTCTTGAAACCTATGCCTATAGGGGTTTTTGGGCATGCTGAATACGAATATCACATACTCCCGAGCCCGAATTCCGACATGACAAAATTGATTTTTTCCGACCCGTGCTACATTTTTCTCGCGCGGGGGCACCAAAAGCCGATGAAATACGACACGTTGGTTGGCCGAAAAAATTCCGCACATATACTTTTACCGCAATTCGTAAGCAGAAAAATAGTATGCGATCGATAAATAATCGCTAATAAATTGCTAATTACCGCTAGCTCCCGGAATCCACGCGGGCTGCTAATGATTCGTAAAGCCCCGCGATTCTACTACAATAAAAGAAGAAGCGGGAGCCCGAGCGCGAAAGCGCGCAGAAAAAAGAAGCAGAAAAGGGCGCGACATGAGAAACGAGACGGCGCGTGAAAGCAGATCGTCGGGGCGGAATCTTTGGTGGATTTAGATTCATGTAGCGTCGGAGTGTTTATAAATACGAGGAGCCGAGAGATTTGTCATCCCGGCGCTGCCGGCGCCGCGTGTAGAAGAGAGCAGAAGAGGCAGGAGAAGAGAAGAGAGAGAGAGAAAGAGACGGCCGAGTGCACGTGACGCTGGCTGTGCGATTTATCGGGCGTATTTTTGAGCAATGGTTGGCAGAGTTAATGATGATGATGAAGTTGAAGGAAAAATTTATTGTTGTGGTTGTTGATATAATATTATGATAGTTTGATGGTTGCTGATTATTATGATCAAACTTGTTTTGACACCTATTCGATAGAATGAAAATTTTCATTCAAGTTCTTTATTATAAAGTGTAGTATTATTGAAATGTAGATTTATGCGAGTATCGAAGTGAAGAATAAAAAATTCAAAAGTGAAAAATGATATTTGAAATGTGATATAATTTATTCAACCAATTGACAAAGTCGGAGCAAGTAAATGCAGGAACTAAAAAATTGATGGTAAATTAGAAACTCCACACCCGCAATTCTGTGAAATGAATATGGTGATAGGAATAATAACGAGAGCAGCGCTAGTTGGTCGCAATGATAGTTATAGTGGTTACGGTTTGTATAATGACACCACATAGGGCCAGTAATGACAGAGACAATGACGGTGACGATGCCGGTGATGTTTTTGTGGGGCTCTTACATTTCAAATTGAGATCAAGCACGATGACAGTAAAATACACAGCTCCCAATAAACATGTCGCACGGTTCTCACCGGGACGACGCGAGAAAATTTTAATTCGATTCAACCATTATTTCATCGCAATATAACACAGTATCACCGATTCTAACTCGAAATTTCACGTGCTATAAATCAAAGCAACAGCTCGCCCTGACAATCATAAAATCGCACCTCCCAGCGTCACCTCCGACAAGAATAATAGATGCATTATCTTGACAAACGAAGCGGCACGTGTGGCCACCAATCATATCCACCCTCGGCGACGTACACAAAGACGATCTGCAACCGCGCGGATGAAAATAATATAACTTTCCGCGAAGCTCTCTCCAGTAAGCCTCTAAAGTTAAAACAGCGATGTCAGCTCGTCCCGGCGAACTAATTAGGTGGAGTGAGTGCGACTGGCTATTTCGGCCGCACTTATTACATCACTGGACACTCCGCCTTGACCCCGTGATGTGCGCAAAAAGTTGCATATACTCCTCATGTGCAAAAAGTGTCTTAATTTTCAACGCTGATTTGCATATCGTCCTTTTTTCCTTTGTTTTTTTTTTTGTGGTTGTAGCTGGGCCGTGTTGCGGTTTTTTTTATAGTGTCGTAAAAGAAATTTGGATTTGTTGTTATAAAAACTTTCTCTTCGTGTTTTTGGAAAAATAAAAAAAAGAACGTTTATTTAATTAGAGCTTAATTTAATGTCTTATTTTAGTTTGCGAGCTCGTTTTATATCGATTGGTTGTTTATGGGAGGGTTTTGTTTTTATGTTGGTGAAGGTAATTTGTTCGTTTAACGTGATAAAATTGTAATAAAGGAAAGGTAATTTGCTCGAATGACGATGGAAATAACAGTATTTTGAGGATCATGGAGGTAAATTAAACATTTCATTCAAGAGAAAATGAAGCTATTTGACAATTTAAGAATTAAAATTTACAAGCTTTTTTCATCGGGGATATTATTAAAGTAATTAAAATGTCATTTATAATCTTATTTAATTGTCTTGCCGTCAACTTTGGGTATATATATATTCCAAACAAATACAGTGAAAACAAGCATTCTCAGGTATTCAAACATCGACCACTACATCTTTACACAACGAATCACCAGCATCAATTCAAACGCGAAAAATGACAAAGCCCCAGTATCCCATCATCGTCTACACAACCCCGCAACTGCGCATCGATCGTCCACACTCCAACCTCTCCCCGCACATCAGTGTATTTAACTCGTCCATCCCAACCGCAAACACGACTCTCTCTCTCTCTCTCTCTCTATCCCCGCGGATTATTCGCATCCCATAGCCGCGGGCTAGTCCGCTGCTGCTGCACACCGCGAACCTTTTCATCCACGCGCTCGTGTGTTTGTGTGATTATTATACATATACGACGATCGGCCTGGTCTAAGCCAATTTGCCGCATCGGTGCGCACGCGCGCAACAACCCCTTCTATCCCGGCTGGTTTTTCGCGTGCGTCGCACGTGCCGCACGTGAAAATGATAATGACGCGCGTGCAGCGCGCGGTTACGTAATCCGATATATAGCGAGGCCGAGGTTATTGTTGTTGCATAGAGAGACGAAGATGATGAGGAGTCGTCGCTTTGGTTTGGTTTTCGCGTGTCTTGTTTGGATAATGGGAGAGCGAGCGCACGTGAGCCTCTGATGCGTTTGTTGTTTGCGGCAAGGTGGCGTGCGAGGAGTTCATATATATATATATATATATGTACGTGCTGGTCTTCTTCTTTTTTTGTTACGCGGGGTTAATTGGTTCGCGAGTAATTTTTATTATGTTCAATATTGTTTAGATGGGTTCAAACAATTATAATTATCTGCAATACGTAATATTGAATATTATCATTATTATTATTAAAATTTATTTTTTGACATTAACAAATTATTATGTAGTTTGTAGTTTATTACCCAGTCCTTATGCATCTTATGTATACTTTTAGAGATCGGAAATATTTGTTGAATTATTGATTCCTTTTTCAAGTAACAATACAATGTTTTAATAATTAATATAAATCTGCTTTATGGCATTCTCAACCCCCAACAGTTTTCTCACATAACTTTGCAACTACATCCAACTCACCTACTGTTTTTCCAACAAAAATTCCCAAACTCATCGGCACGCTCCATAAAAAGAAAAACTGCTCTCGTACACTCCCAAACTTCCACACCTGTTGTAAGCTCCGAACCTAGTTCCCACTCTCTCTCTCATACTCGCTTAGCAGCGTTCACGCACCCGGCTGATTTAATGTCTCATGTTCGCGATAAGGATCGCGCGCCGGACAAAAAGCTCTCTCGAAAACGTATACAATAAAACGCTCGCACTCTCTCGCGCGGGAACGAGAGGTTAATTTGATTCGGTTCTCAACGAGAGTACAAAATAGGTTTTATCTCTTTATTCGTTTATGGCTCGGGCAAGAGAGAGGCCAACCGTCAAAAACACATTCTTCGGGCGAGCGCAAGCGCGCCCGGGCAGTGTGTCGTAAATCTCGGGTGTCTTCCTCGGTCTCTCCTCCGGTCGTTCGTATATAAGCTGCGGTTGCTGTAACGCCGTGGTGTCGAGGAAGAGTGAGAGCGCAAGACGCGTCTACTGATGCTGATGGTGCGGTAGTATGGAAGGTGTAGATGTGATAAGAGTAGGTGGTTGAATGGATAAATTGAGTGTATTATTCTGAAACGATGAAGCACATTCTGTCATCGGCGTAGGGAACAAAAAATTTGATGAAATGGCGGTATTTGGTTTATAAAAACAATTTTCGACAGTTTATCTTTATCGCCATTTAGAAACACAATTTGCTTCGTATTACCTTGTTGATATATTATATATTTATATATAATCGTCATAATTATTCAACTAATTAAATTTAGAATTCAATATTATACAAATAATAAATATACAGAGCCAATAAAAAAAAAAGATCATTTATCAACTATTTGTTATCGTGGCAAATACCCATTATCAAATTTCACACAGTCGATCCACCACAATACCATTTTATATCTCACCTTTGATTTCCACCTCAGCATCAACCTCAAAAAACTCCCCTGCACCAGCACCGAAAAAAGGATCTTCCCACCGGCGCCAACCCCAGCATCACTCCTTTTTTTTATCATCCCACAACCTCACTATACACACGCGCGCCGATTAGAATCGCGAAAAAGTGCCGCAGCCTCTCGGTTCTCACACGCGCTCCGTTTTTCGGTATACGCACACACGATCGAGTGGTTAGCCTCTGCGTATACACACGTATGTCTATATATACAGCGAGCTCTGTGTGTTCCAACACGTGCAATTACGCGTAAAACTGATAGCATCGATCGCGTATCGCGCGACGATCGCCCCTTTTTCCGGTGTGCCGTATCGACTGATCACTTTTGGCGACGGTGGTGAGAGGGAGAGGAAAAATTGCGTGCCGAGTAATTTTTTCGATATGATGCCGCGTCGACGCGTGCGAGAAAGAGAGAAGGAGCGTCGAGTGTGTTATATACGTCGTCGCTTTTTATTGAGTCGTTGGGGTGGCGCGAGTGGTTTATAAGGGATGACAGTTTGTATGGGCTACGTTGCGCGGATGGAGATCTCGAGATAAGGGAGTTGGGTTGACGAATGTCAATTAAGTGTTTGTGTTGTCGTTAATTGAATGCGCGAGTGTCTTTATTTAACTAAAGTAAATTGAAATGTAGTTTAGATGAATTGATCTAAATTTATTATTATAAAAGAAGTAAATTTTTATGGAATTTTTTTAATATTCCATGTATTTTTATTACATAAAAGTTTTATAAATGGTTATTATAAGGTTTATTTTTATTTAAAAACAATAGCTGAATTCAGAAGTTTGAACTTAAAAAATCAATTCATTTAGAATTCGATACTTCACTAAAACGATGCTATTTGAAAAATTATACTATTATCTTTTTTTAATAATTGAATAACATGTATCGAGTGCTAAATCTACAATTAAAATTTATAACTTTGTTATATGAATAAACCTATAAAATAACAAATTAAGATTAATTTAAATTAAAACATACTTCAATTCGTTTGTATTAAAAAATACACTATGGACGAAGAAATTATTTTCACCAGCCTTTCCACTATGAAAAACCGAAAACATTTTCGTATATCGTTAAACCACGGCTCATTTTAACGAGTCACAATCGATCGTACACACGCCTGATCCAATCATCATTCCCCAGGCGCACCTAAAATCACTGTAATAACCCCTAATGAACGATGATTATCCAATTATCCGCGTGACTTCTCCCTCTCTCTCTCCTCTCTTCACAAAAGGTCCGAGAGGGATAAGGTCACGGCCTCGCCAGTCATCGTGGTTCCGAAATAAAGGACTTTCTAGCTCCTTTTTTTTTCGTTCCACGCGTCACTGGCGAGAATACGCACGACAATAATTACGCGCCTTCGGAGATTTACGTACAGCCTCAACTTTTTTTTTTCTTAATGATAACGGGAGCCGCGCGAGAGTAAATTGCCACTCGCCGAGCGGTGTGAATTGTGTCGTTTTGGGAAAATACGCAGAAAAGCGTACGAGAGAGATTCAATTATATAAAAGCCGCGGTGATGTGTCTCTTTTCTAGTACGTTTAGAGATAGAGAGAGAGAGAGAGAGGCGCGTGTAAACAGCGGCAGTTTCTCGGTAGATAGGCTATATTTCCAGGCCCGGATCGCCAGGTCAGACTCTTCTTTTTTCTTAAATCGCGCCGACACTTTACGGGCCTGATGAGTTACTTAGAGATTAGATCGCATATTTTTTCTCTCGCGTCGAGACATTTTTATGTTAAAACTTTGAGGTTCAAGGAAGAATGCTTGCGTATATAAAACGCTCGTGAGATATACATATAAATGATAATGAATAGCAATAAGTTGGACATTTTATTGAAAATATAGTTTGACATATATGATTCTAGAGGATTTATATCCTTGTTTATGAATAGTGCAACTATATTAATTAATTTTCAATGTAAGCATTTGCACGGATTTGATTATAGCATTGATATAAAACTGAGTTGTAAAAGCCAATGAAAGTATAGTAATTTTTGGATATGTACACTTACAACCTATAAAACATTCCTTCGGCATTTTCGTAAAAAGCTTCTTAAACATCGTCATGGACACGAAGATTCACCCTTTTTAACCCCATATTACCCAACCTTTTATCAGCCATAGACGCCATAGTAAAAAGTGACAACTCACTTCACACGACCAATGCACCCCACCACACAGTCGCTCTTAGAAACAACGGACCCGAGGAATCCGGCCCATTTTTCCATCAAAAAAATTCCTCAGTCACCGCGACTCTCTCACAGTGTCTCTCTTTCTCTCTCTCTAACCGCAATCCCATATCCTTTCCCCGAAACAATCACCATACACGCGTAATGGCGTCGAGTTAGGGCGTCTTTATACCTAATCACGCATACGCCCCGAAAACTGCAGCCACTGATGACGAATCCCGTCCATAGCACGCGATTCCCGCGTGTTTCCCACAGTTAATAAAGCTATTAACTTAATCTCTCTTTCTCTCGCTCGCGTCGTCGCTTTGATCCCGATGGATATAATTCAGCGCTATCGGGCGGCCGGATCGCGCGAACTCTCGTCTAGGACGCGCGCGTACTCGATCTCTCTCTTCTTTTTTGTCTGGCGCGTGTACGGATGGTTGTATCGGTGCGGGCCATCTCTTGCTGTGAGCGCCGGTTTTCGGGGGTTCGGGTGAAAGTTTTACTGCGGACGATCGGTTATGAGGATTTCCTGGTGACGATCGTGCAGGGAGGAAGTTGCTGCTGGGATAAGCATCGGTACATGGCTTTTTAAGTGATCTGTTAGGAGATCGGCTAGTGCAGTCGAGCGATTTTTATGTTGATATATAGAGTAGTCGAGGTTTCACGAAGTCGATATAAAAAGATAGGATCTATGTAAGAATATGGTGGATTTTTAATATTATTTATTGACCAACAGAATGATTTTAGATTTAAATTTGTAAATTGGCACTCGAATGCGATATTGTTGGTTATGAACATTATAAGAAAGCTATTATTGATCGAAAAATAAAATGAAAGTTTGAAATGTAGAGAAATGCATTATAAATAAAACAAAGATAATACTCATAATACAGTTGGAGATGTCATTAATTTTGATATACTATAAAGATAAACGAATAAAGCAACAAAATTCACGTATTTCGTTGATTCAGTCCAATCACCGAAAAATCCAGCTGAGGAAGCAATAATTCCTCCACTTCCTCTGCCCGTGTCTCATCTCGAACCCGAGCGATGAGATTCCCAAGCGAATCCCAGCGTAAAATTTCACCCACGGGAATTCCTCGCGACCTCTTCATTCACCTTTCGTCGAACCTCTCCACCTTCTCTCTCGCTCCCTCTATCCCCTGATCTTCCCACCGGTCCGTACTATATGCCTTCATTCATAGAGCCGCTGGTGGTCGCGTGGCTGAGCTCGGCTCTCTTACCTGGCCCCGTGTATCTTTGTGACCGCCGCTAAATGCTATCTGATGAGCCGTCCCTACCAATAAGCCTCTCTCTCCTCGATCCTGTGCATAGATGAGAGAGAGAGAGAGCAGGGATGAAGCGTATCAATCGACACGCACGCGTAAATGTGACGGTAGATCGCACCGGTGATCCGCAGGGGGAAGGGGTACAATACTGCCTGGAGTCGAGAGTATCAAGGTGTGTACGTGTACGAGGTTATCTAGATTCTCAGCTGGTTGTGTTCTGGATGTGGAGTTGAGAAAAGTTTAGGAGTTCTGTTACGAAAGGTTATGTAGGTTTTTAATATTTGGAAAACGGAACATTTATATTTATGCTTGATTCGTATAATAAATAATTTTTAATAATGGGAAGAGATAAAAAGCAAGATAAATGCATTTTTGTATTGACTGACAAAACCAAGACAAGAGAGAGATTTTCAAGAATTCACAATAGCGAGACAATAATTAGAGAAATATCGTATTGTCTTGCTCTCGAGAAGCCCTACTACAAAACTTGCAAATCCAAGACTCGCCGCGAATCACTTAATTTCCTACTTTAAGGATCGACACGTCCTCCCGGTCATTTCCTCTCGGCCCGACGGGCCTGTCCGTCAGACTCGACCCACGAGCTGCCCAATTCGTCGCGCCGCACGTTCGCCTTATTTTTCTGGTCGCCGTCCGATCGAATCTGACGTGCGTGCAATGGGGAGACTCGTTCTATCCACCCGCTTACAAAAAAGCATCGGCGTATACCTTGTTAGCTCTGGCGCCGTATAAAGTCGACGACGTGGAACATATGTTTTGGGAGAGTACAATAGACCGGATAATAGAGACGTTTATGGCGCTCGGACACAATGCGGCCCGGAAAATTTGATTTTATTGTGAATGTAGTTGTAGGGTGAATTGTAATGTATGGGCTGTAATTGAATTTTTTTAATTGTTATAGTTTATAAAGTAGGTTATTGACATATAGATAAATAATATGTTAATTATATTTGTGAAACAAAACCAGTGGCATATGTAATATTTTAAAAGTTGTAGTTTAATTCTGAAACAAAAATGTTACTATGCCACTGGTATTCTAAGGTTGTTGAGACATTATTATTATTATTTTTATTTATATTGTAATCATTGTTTTTGTAAGAATTTTAAAAAAATCTTTAAATATTGATACACTATATTTTTTCTAATGATGAGTGAATTATATTTGTATTTAATAAACAAATCGATTTTGTAAAAATCTGTTTAGTTTCATCACTTTTATTACTTTTACTACCTATTATTGTTCATGAAGAATTATCTACATAAGCAGTAAGTTAGTATATCGAATGTTAAAACTTAATTTGTTCATTCCTTCTTGGTTGTTTAAAGTCGATTTTTATGTTCACTCACATGGGACTAATTTGCAACGTAATCTGCAGTTTATATCATCCGAACTTTGATATTCTAAATAAATAATAGGGTATCATACTATCTTCAACATATATCAGTTTAAGATAGCTGGCCATACTATATCAGGTACCTAATTGCAAATCTGAAAATCTACCATCGTCGCTTTGCTTGTTTGTATAATTGACATTTTATAAAATTCTAGGTAACAAAATGCTGTTACAGATTTCCACAATACTGCTATTCATTCGTAAATCCAGACAACCCTTTGTGCACCTTATTCATGCAAACATCGAAGCTCCCGAACTCTTTCACTTCTCGCGAAAATGGCACAAGCGTGTATTCTGCACCGCCACTCAAAGGCCTGCACCTCTCGACAATGCAGACCACCTTCCAGCACCAGCAGCAGCAGCAGCCTTTTTCCCCAAATACTCCATCACAACTGCGACCTCTCTCGCCGGAACCTACACGAGAACTCCTACGCTTCCGCATAATCCGGCGCGCGTGGCCCCCTTTTAAATATTATTAACGAGCCGCGCTCTTTGATCCGGCCGGCCAGGGGGGATAATCCGGGCCGGTGGCCCCCCGATAATGGCCGACACGCGCGCCTCGTTAGAGAGGGAAAAGCTTATCGAGCCGGAAAGCTGGATTTGCCCTCTTTCTCTCGTCTGCGCGCGAACGAGTGCTGCTGCCCTTTGAACGCGCGTGGCTCTGTGCGCGAATGCGGAAAAGCGATTAGTCGACGCGAGAAAAGAGGTGTGTGCGGACTGAGGATAGAGAGATGCCAGGTGGGCCATGGAAGTATATAGCGCGACGAGTGGCTAGCGCAAAAGTGGCACGGATTTTCGGTATGGCGGATTTGCGATTGTGATGCGGCGATGAGTGATGCTCGCCGTTGATTTTTAATTTCATTCACTCGAGTTGAATGTTTGAGAATTTTATTGGATGGATTTGGAGAGTTTCCATTTATTGGAAGGGAGGTATACACTAATTGAAACTAATCTAAATTAATCTAAATTAATTAGTATTGATAGAAAACAAATAACAGCAAAAAGCAAATTTATTTGGATACTAACAATTAGTATACACAGTTAAAAATCGATTCCAGTTTTAATAATATTTTGGGTTAAAAACGGAACCTACTACACCGGCTCTGCGTAATTAGTAGTATTTCAACAATGAAAAATACACAAAATGCGAGTAAAATTAATTAAATTTCACACAAATCGTATGAAAAAATTTTAATTATCTGATATATTATATATTCGCAGAGAAACGATTTAGTACAATATATTAAAATCATGAGAGATATTATAGGCGCATGCGTGAGTTCATCTTACAGCCTGAACTCACCAACTCTCTTGTGGAGTGGCGCTCTAGTCATGGCCATCTAGTAGCTGATTCTCCAACTACACTCTAGCGGTGCAAGAGCGGGGATTCTCATATCGTTTGCGGGGCTTCAGCTTCACATATTATAAATCACATTTTTAACATAATAACATTTTAATGGAAGATGGGTAATTTTATTATTGCTAAACCTTCCGGCGAACACGAAGATGATGTAGTTGAAAAGTTGGGAACGATTGGTTCAGTAGCTTTTGTGGTTAACAGTTTCAAACGAAAAAGGGGTTGTCCTTTTATGTACTATAGCCTACGAAGACTTATTATAAGCTTCGCCCGTCGTGACGTCTTCGATACCCAAAGGCTATATCCAGAATTTGTCTCTCCGTGGCGCTTACTTAAACAGTTTAATTTTACATTCCTTTAACTTATCTTTGAATTTGTTAAAAATACTTCAATCCATGTAAGCGGAAACATTAAATAACCGCCCGATTCGACCTCGTATACCGCGGAACAATATCTTCCCAAGCTTGAACTCAGTCGCGCATTTTCTCTTTCCTAGATCCTATACCTCGCGGGTCGGCACAAGAAGAGAGCAAGAGCGGGTCTGCGTTAATTACATGCACGGAGGTGAACTCACGCGCCCGCAGCCATATTATACACGCGAGGATGGAAAAAAATCGATGCTTCGCGAGCTCGCAGAGGATGAGAATCGAGATGGAAATTTTATAACGGTTAGATTGTTCGTTGCAGATAAAAGCACGCTCCGTGCTCTGGAATTTTACTGATATTCGCCGGCGATTTTTATTATTCGATTAGGATTTTAATGTGTGCAGTAGTTGGTTACGGTAACCAATACTTTTTTTCTATACAAAGTTTGTGTCAGAAAACTCGATATAGGTATAAAAAGCTTTTTTTCTGATAATAATATCATAAAAATGAATCTTTTCATTATAACCCCCGTGTAATTCATAAAAGGTCTTTTTCAATTAGACTCAACGTACGAAAAATTGACATTTATTTGTAACTTAATTATTCGCCTAAAAAAGTCCGTGTTTTTTTTCACACTAAAGAACGTCATTAAAAAAAAATATCATTCAGCCACACAAGTTTCCAATCATCAATTTCCAAAATCACCGTTCCGTATCACTTTCATACCCATTTCCGAGCTAACACCTTCATAAAAACCGTATTTTTATCCAAACTCTGACACATCCTGGCCTTGAAACCGCACTTTCTGCTCTCTCTCGTTGCCGAAAAGTGTCGCAGAGCAAGTAAGTACGCAGTATACGGATTTCGCGCATGACCGATAACGAGTCTGCGCGTGCGCACGCGGTTAATTGCCGCCTGGCGTTCGTGGCAGCTGCTGCGGAGCACGCGCGAACACAAAGTGGCGCGCGGTGGTCGTAATCGATGCGCGCGCGTATTAATCTTTACGGCGATTTTTATCGGTGATGCGCTGGGATTAGGGTGCGCGCTGGATAAGGCGAATTTGAAAAATTTGTCCGGGTAATTGAATTTGATGGTCACTGCGCGGAGCTGCAATTTTTTATGTAGATGAGGGGTAGTGGCGTGGATGCAAGTGTTTGAGAAAATGAGAGAATTTCGAATTTTTGTATGGAAATGCGAGTCTGCAAGTGGCTGACATAGTTTTGCATGTCCAGTGTTATTAAGGTTTTTCGGATGAAAGGGGAATTATAATTACTTTTAATTATAATTTTTAATTCCTTCCTGCAGCTTATTAGTCTACGTGACAAATTTGTATCATTAATTTCGCACGAGTATTTCATAAGAAGAGAGAATAATATGGGGCTTTTAATTTTATATTCTTTTTCACCATAAGTATAGTAAATAGATCACTCTACATGCTCAAGTATGAAAATTGGCCCGGAAAAAGTACAAATTCAGGTTATTTTAGATCGAAAATAATTTGCAACAATGGTTTATAAAAAGTAAATGTAATGTATTATTAACAAATACGATTGCTCTAAGATCAACTACAATTAATATAACCACGTTAGCAACATTATCCATTTAAATGTAGTACTCTATTTTATAATGTAAATTGTATTTGTAGGGGTTTTTCAAGTTGACCGTTATACATTCATCAACATTTGTATTAATGTATTCTGGGAAGCTGGAAAAACTAGAATAACATACATTTATATAATTATTATGTTCTAGCAAAAAAGTTATTGTATTTATTTTCATAAAGGTAAATACTTACCATATCGTCGTCATATAGTCGCTCATAAACTTATTTCACAAATAGTGTCATAATAGAGAAATTCATATTAATAAATATCCAACTTCTTGTATTAAAAATATTTCTTTATGAAAGGTCTTACAAAGGAAAACGATGTAACAAGACATGACGAATTGTAACTCTGTTCAGAGGTGCCAAATTTTGTCATTAAAGTTTTGTCATAACAATTAAAGTCTAATAATAATCATTACATGTAATGTATATTCTTTTCTTTTTCATGTTTACTTTTAAATTTAAAAAAGATCTCTCAACCAATAAATTTCACAGCTACGATGATCATTATAACCACATTAAAATAAAGTTCAACCCATCATTCCTAAATTTAAAGACCGTTTAATTTCCTCAACTCAACACTTCTCCTTATAATAAAATACCACACACATCCTAACTCTGGCAACAAATTAAATAATTTAATGTTAAACCGCACACTATACCTTAAAAAAAACAACAACTCTACGGCTCTTGATCAACGCGCCAGATCCTTCCGTATATCCGAAGCAAGAAACAGGCGGTGCATCATGCGCGCATGCACGCCGGGAACCAGAACACACATCGCCGCTTGGAACCAGGAATACACGCGCACACACACGCGAGAGTATAGACCATGAGAAAGGAAGACAGATAAGCGCGCGCGCGCGCATTCTCCCTCTCCGCGCAGCGTGTTATTTTTTTCTCCCCCCGCGCATTAAACACGGATATTAGCCGGCTATAGCGGGTATTTATAGCTGCGAGAGATATCGTCGCCCCGTGTATATAATAACGAGCCCGCCGAGACGAATTATCGCAAAAGGCCGGTAGCCGCGAGTATATATTCGGCGCAGGTGATACGCGTGTGCTGGTGTCGATTTTGGCGTGATCGATTTCTGCCTGCACCCGGAATTGCGAGGTTTATGAGAGGAGGAGGAGGAGGTATTTAAGGGATAGGTAAATGAGGGGCTTTATGTACGTTACGCAATATGCGTGTGTAACGAAAAATGTGCTGGGAATTTTGACGTTTAAGGCAGATGGGGTATAGTGGAGATAAATGTCCCTGGTATAGATAAAGAGGCTAATTTTTAATAAAAAGTTGACGATTATGATAATTCGTGAGGTTTAGGAAAGATTAAGAATACACGTATTTTTTTTACATACTTTTTCTTTATTGACAATTCAGATCTATATCGCCTTATTCATTCAAACTTTGCTTGAAATGTAGACTTCCAGCTCATTCGCCATTGATTTTTCTTATATAACGATAACATTCAATGCATTAATTAAAAAAAAAAAAAAAAAAAAAAATACCTATACACATTCAAATTCACCCAAAAGTCGAACAAATAGTTAACAACGAACATCTATTTACGCTCGAATTATACGCGCGAGCGACCCCCGCAAATGTCAAACTTGAAAATGAAGATTCATACCAGCACATCGCTCTCAACCCTCACACTCTCCAGCCGGTCGTTTATAATTTGTTTGGGGTCGTGTCTAAACGCTGTACAGCATAATTCGATTAAGCCGGGAGATTGACTCGTTCGTATAACCCACTCGTACACGCGCATGCACATATGCTTACAATGAGCCAAGCTCGTCGCGAGTGAGTTAGCGCTTGCGAGAGAGAGAGAGGGGAAAAAAGGCGCGCGCGCTGCACCGGAGAGAGAACACGCACACATGTATAAGCGAGAGAGAGAAGCGGGCAGTAAAGCAAAGCACACGCATCGCGCGATCCCTTTCGCGGCATAATTCTTCCCTGCTTGCGCGCGCGCGCGCGCGCATGTGAACGTTATAACACGGCGACGGCGCGTATCGCCGCGGATCTTGCATAGATCGTCGCCGTCGGTGCAGCGGTGGTAGCAGCAGCACAGCGCGTGACCTTTGTTAATCGCTGTGTGTTACCGCGCGAATATAAGCAGGAGCTGCGCGAAATTTATGATTATTCGCGGAGAGTGCAGTGCCGCGTACCTGTGTAGGTTTTGTTGTAAGAAAAAAAAAGAATGAGGGTCTTAGCAGAGTGTGGGTGATATCTTTATGAATGGTTTCGGAGATTATGGGGCTGCGCGGAGTTTGGCTTCTTTTGAATGAGAATAAAAAGTATAGTTTTTATTCAATTTATTTGATTGCAAAATTATCGGCTATAGTGATCATGTGAAAACGATTGATTGTTATACTGAATGTTTTTATGAACTGAATCCTATCTTTTTCAAAATTACATACCTATATCAATAATTTACAAAGTAACCATATTGATATAAACAATTACGACTACTCTCGACCTGTGTCAAGGCCAGAAAAACAGCGAACAAATGCGCAAACCGCAAAATCATCGGAGCCTAATATACAAGACTCCCGATTGTGGGGATAAAACTCTTATAAAAGTGTTGGCTGACTCTGCGCTCGACTTTTACACACACACACACACCGGACACGTTCTTACCCGGCGACGCTCTTATCAGATTAATTCGCCGGCGTGACTTTAGCACATTGCTTCCTCATATTTAGATATCCTCCGTAAGGAGAGAGAGAGAGAGCATTTCCCTAAATAAATAATACATTAAGGCTTTAAAGAGCGCGCAAGGAGCGACAGCGTGGCGGTGGCGCGCGGAATAATGTTTTTATAATTGTGCGCCGCCGCCGCTGCCGCGCGACGTGGATGTAAAAGGAGAGAAAAAAACGAAGCTGCCACGGCGCTGGAATCCAACTTAATTCCGCGGCGCGGTTCTGACGTTTCTCCGGTTGCGTGAAAAATATATAATAATAATGCACCGCGGCGCAGCTCGTCGACTGATTTAGTGGTGAAAATTTCCTTTCCAAGATTGTCTTACTGTTTTCGGAATGAGCTTTCCGTATGTTTTATATCCGTAATAGAATCATTCATTACGTTGCGCTTTGTATTTATGCGGTTGTGTATATGGGCTTTTAATGGTAATTCGAATATCTTAATTTATTATATTGTTGTTGGATTTGTAAAGTTTACGATGCAAATGTTTGATTGAACTTTAATTTAATATAGCTATCGATCGACAAATGTGAAATTTTGATGAAATTTTTGTATGGGCATTTAAATATTTTTTCTTTTTAATCAGTCTATTGTAAGAAACAGTTTGGAACGATATGAAAGGAAAAAAAATCATGATTTCGGTTCTGGTATCCGACACGATTGTATTCTCATTGTATTATCGATCAGCTTCATGTCACCCAGTTCCAGCCTGGATGGTGCAATAATGAAACAAACATAAAAAATATAGTAATCGTTCTAAGTAGAAATAAAACTAACCTGACTACAAAAAATAGTAAATGATGACATATTTTCAACTATATTTATAAGTTAGAATACAAATACTTAGCATAAATTTGTTGAAAATTACTAATAAGTCTTGTTTTTTAAATATTAGAGACTTACCATAACAAATCGCATTCATAACTATAAAATCTTACAATTATATCTTTTAAATATTATAGTATAGGTTTCTGAGAAACACTCTAAATCCAACAAGATTTTTATTTACTATACGTCAAACAGTCATTTCTCCCTAACGTGTTTCTCACAGCGAACCAAAAAATTAACCAATTTATAAAAACTTCCAGACTTATTTTCACGGCAAACCACATATTAACGACTCTCTCTTTCTCTCAACTACCCAAACGCGGAACCATCGCCGCCAAAATATGGATATTGGACACTTCCGATCGCTCCTATATATTCGTCACGAGTGTCGACGCTCGGGCCGATCCCCTTTTTTACGGCAAAAAACCGGGAAGAAGATGACGCGCTCGCTCGCGTCTCAATTAAGTCGCCCGCGGGCGAACCAGCAACCTGCCGATCCTCCTCCCGGCGGCAAAAAAAAAGGAAGAGCTGCAGCGCTCGTATAAAGGTGGCGGCGCGCGAGTATAAGGTTGCTGTTTTATACGCGCCGGCCGATATAAATATGCGAGCTTACGAGCCCGGTATATGGGCGATTCCTGAATGGACTTTCGGATATGGGGCCCCGCAATAAAGTGTAGTTTTTCGTGTGATGACTTTTTTTGCCGATGCGTAGTTTTAGGCGTGGAAAAAATCATTTTTGCCGAATGGGTCGCGTGGATATGGGAAAATTTTATGGCATTATTTACGACAGTAGGCCGATATATACACCTTTGTATGAGAAAGTGATTATGTTTTCATCAAAATTCTTGAGACGCGTGGGGCGAATTTATCTCTTATTTATCATCGACTAGAAATTGCTAATTAACATATTGTATGGTTTGAGCGCATCGTGCTGTTTATGGGTATTTATGTAAGCGTAGGGGAAAGTTGGACTAGTTTGAAAAAATTTTAACAAAAATATGAATTCATATAAAGAGGCACCTAAAATTCTGTAAAATATTTAAAAATCTTCCATAAAGATGTGTTTATATGACCAAACTAAATATCAAAATGAAGAGCTATATAATGTAAAATAAAGTACGAACTCTTATGATTGATTCAGAAAAATAAAGCGCCATCTTCACAAATACTTCCCGATGACATCACTCTTATCATATAGATTCAAATCTCTTCGTAAATCCTTATATCCTCTTACCGACGGACAAGATGCACATAAATAACATCCTCTCTTCCCGCCTGCATATATATAATAATTACGGTGTCGTTAAGCCCGCGAATCTGGCGCCTCTCTCTCTCGCATTTTTACACTCCTTCGGCGAACCCCCCGCACACACACAACTCCTGCAGTTTCTTTCATTGAACCGCGCACGCCACTAAAACGTGAATGAAACGCGCCCTTCGCGGAATCCTAGGTATATACACGCAAAAAGGAGACGGAACCGCGCGCTATATACACTCGTCGTCTCGGCTACGTGGGAATAAGGAGCCGTATAACTAATTGGCGCGGTGGCGGCGGCGGCGGCGTCGAAGTGGCCAAGGGGCCGCCGCGCAAAAAAACCGCCGCCAGGGAGGACGGGTGCTGTATCGGCGGCCGGCTGCATCATGCGCGGAAGGAGGATGTGGAAGGATTAGGGTTTCGCGTTGGAAGTAGTGCGTGTTTGTTGCTCGATATCGAGCTGGATAGAGTATTGATGTGAGAAATTGGGATGCGTTATATATGTCAAAATGTAGACAAGTGGTATACTGGCTACGGTTTAATTAGGGACTCTTTGTAACTCTAAACAGACTTGAACTCTTGAAAGAATTACCATATGAATTGCAGTATAGAACATTTTGTCTTCTATATAGGGACTCTTTGTAACTCTAAACAGACTTGAACTCTTGAAAGAATTACCATATGAATTGCAGTATAGAACATTTTGTCTTCTATATTTAAGTTCGTTTTTGAGAAATTGAGTATATTTTATTTTGCTCTAGAAAAATGAACAAGTGAAAAGTCGTTCAGTGGTACGCATAAGTGACCAAATCGACTAATTTTAAAATCAAAATTTTCTTCAAAATTTTATTCCATTGCTCTAATAAGTGAACCTTCACTAAAGTATTGGTAGATTTTTTCACTTATTCGCACAAATCAACATAACATACTAATCGATTTAGTTCAAATATGTGATTACTTTATTTTATATGATAAATTTTCCTACAATTCATTGGTTTTACTTTACATTAGGATATTGGAATCAATGGAATCAAACAAAATCATATATTAAAAGATTTTAAAGTTGCTGGAAGTAACTTTACATTTTGATAGGATGCAATCTGTAAAATATTAAAACTAATCCAATACAACTAATGTAAGGTATACAATATTCAAAGATTCATTATCCAAAAAGTTTAATATATACATATATCTTTTGACTTTAAGCATTAGAAATTCAAATCGCATATTGTAAATCTCGAATAAGCCTCTGCCATACAGATTTGTTAAAATTTTTCCACGCTTATACAAACCCACCACCGTCCCGAGCACCCTAAATCCTTTACGAATACACATTCGCAATCACCGTTGCGTATACACACTCGCCTATCCCTTTCTCGGCGGCGGCGACTATTTCACCTTTAGCTCCCGCACTGCACGCACTCGTACACAAACACACACATACACGCACTTTCTTATGGGTGCGTGCTTCGCGGCAATTGAGAAGAGAAGCAGCTCTTGCGCGCGCGCGCGCG
>JAPYZO010004179.1:0-22653 GCA_030522905.1 Torymus flavipes | reverse complement strand
TTGTAGACAGAACGCTCTCACACAAATTTAAATTAATAGATTTGATTATTGGAATTTTTGTATTGAGGTTAATTGATAAATTATTGGAGCAAGGTTATATATTACCAGAAAATTTATTCTAATTGGGTGATATAAATAATAATTTGAAAGAATTATTATCGATCCTGAGACAACCTAGATGGTTGTACAGGGGATAATAGAAAGACCATCCGTCAGAATTCGTAGTATAAAATCCTACGTTGTTCTATAACGTTGAGAATATTTTTATTTACTAACTTATATCATATATTGTGAATCCATCCAAGTTATAGTTATAATAAATCAGTTCATAATATTCATGATTATCTATTTCTTATAATTGTATCGAGTAAGTACGAGAAATCAATATTTTCCTTCATTGTCATACTTTATGATGTTATTTTTAATGCAAGCTTTCTTGGTAATATGTATAATAATAAATAAGAAAAACTTTAATATTAATCAGTAAAATAAGCACTTGATAAAATTCATACAGTTTTGAGGCACTATAACGTTTACTTTCGCAAATGATAAAAACGTTATAAACGTGGAAAATATTCCGACTTTTCCTGCACACCGTTCATAACAATTCAATTACTCGGGTTTGAAGGATGGTTTTCTTAATTAAACTTTATTAATATCATTCTTTTAAATAAAAAATAATTATGAATTTCCAACTTTTTTTTCGTGATACCCGCCATATCTTCAGACCTCGTTAAAAAATGCAGCGCGAGCGGTGCTGCAGCGCGCGTAACTGCATTCCAATTCGCCCAGCTCGATCTGCTCGTGGCCCGAGGCGGTGGTGCGTGCACGCGCAGTTTAATTGAATGCATAATATAATAGAGAGGAGCGTGTATACGCTCGCAGCCTGTTCACTCTACGCGAAAGAGACGAGCGCGAAAGAAAAATTTGTATGTACCGAACTCGCTCATTCTTCTCGAGTAGTTAATAGACAAGGATAATGAGATTCCGTACAATCGGAGCTCGGTATGTGAAGAAAGAAAAAGAAGAAGAAGGGATGAGGAGGAGGAAAAGAAAGAGTGAGGGAGAGAGTTCGTTGTGGAAGCTCGAAAAGAGCGGTACAGAGCGGCGCGGGCGCGCTTCCAACGTTCCATTTATCTTTAATCGGTACGGGTACACGTCGCTCTATCATTCCCATCTGTGCCGCGGCGGCGGCGATACTCCTTAAGATTCCTTAATTAAACGACCTGACAGCTACATCACTAAAGCAGCCCCCCCCCCCTTTCTTCCTTCTCGGGCTATCGAGTGCACTGATCTTTTCCCTCTCGTGTGGCGGAGGAGGACCCGTGCAAGAAGGCGGATAGCGCGAGGAAAACTAGAAAAAGGGGATTTGAGATTAAGGACGCAGAGAAGGAGAAAGAGAGAGAGAGAGGGAGGGAGAGATCCTCGCTCTTGTTTGGGGGCAATTAAGCAAGCCGCGCAAAAGAATTCGATTTAATGATGCCGCGACTTTTTCGGCCGCGAGCTTTTCCGTCTGAATTAGCGGGATTCCGGCTCGCCGGGGGCGAAAGCCATGGGATTACCGGTCAGCGGTAATTAGAACTGGTTTTCAGAACGGGCAAAAATGCTTGATGAGTAATTTATTTGATATATTTTTCTGCAATTAAATGAGGACAATTAAATATATACATTGAGAACTGGTTACGGTTCAGAGTAAAGCGAGCGTACAATAGAATCAATCATGTAAACATGTATCAATTGAGCTACAGTAATTACGCGACATTGTAGTTATTAACAATATAGATTTCAACATTATTAAACGGCATTATTGCACTTTCCAGCTCATAACCTTCAAAGTAATGAATATTTTAAAATGTTTATACGAATATAAAGTTAAAGCTGTAATTATAGTGCGAATACTTTAATAATCTGTGTATAGTTAATTATCGGAATATATTGACAGTGTAGTAGCTTTTGTCGTCATTTGAAAAACTTTTTTTCCACTATGCGTCAATTAATCATTTGAAGTTTATTGTATTATGTGTCTTTAAACAGCTTCTTGATACCTACTTAAAATTGCTCCGAAATTTACTATATCATTTTTTAAATCCATGTTTATCTGTCACCCTTTAATTTGTATAATATATCCATTCAAAGAAGCAAGTTTCACCTGCTCAAAGAGATATTAATAAAGTGACCAAGTCGTTAAAAAGCCATTTTACAACGCGAGGTAATCCGAGTGAACGCCACACGCGTCGCATCCTCTCATCTCCATTACTTAATTTCCCATGTTTTCATAATACTAATGACGTTGTAATCCACTTCCGAAGCTCTCTCATTCTTTGCGTTCTAAAACTTTCGAGAGTAGACCGGTGTCAAAATACCCGATCCAATTAAGAAATTTCCCTCTCCGCAGACGCCGAATCTCCCGAATTAAAAGATGGAACGACAGAGATCCAGATAGAGCGAGCAAGCGGGTATCTTCTTCCCCCCCCCCCTCTCCGCCCTTCTCTCCTTTCTCGAATTGAAATTCCCTCGCTTTCCTGCGGGCTCTTATCTCACTCCGTCTCGCTGTCGTCCGTCCTCGATTCTTCCGCTTGCGAGCATTATTCTACAGAACAGTCAGCTGCGTCGGGGGTCCGTTCGTCCGGCTTTCGATTGCTCGTCACTCCGTGAAACCTGCGCGGCGAGCTCAAGGGCACGCGCGAGCTCGCGATACACAGCAGCTCATTTCAGCCTCTTTGTGCTTCCGTCCCCCTCTTCCTTACGCCGGAGTCGTTTAACTCGCTCCCTCGCTTCGTCTTTAACTTACCCTTTCTCTCTGTTCTTTTTGGCCAGAGCGTAGATGTATGGAGTATGGAGAACGGATTGTGTAGGTATATATAGTAAGGGCCCGGTTGGTCTGGTAGCCATTGGAGATATACTTTTGACGAGCAAGTGTGTGTGTGTGTGTGTGTGTGTATAAGTAATAATATTCTGCTGAGCGCATAATTAATGCATGGTATTTTCAGGTAGTGGCAATTTAATGTGTATATAATTCAATATTAATAATTAAAATTGTACAAAAATAAAAATAAAAGCATTGTTTATATAAGAATGGAAAAAAAATCAGCTGATTTTACGTTATAATAGAAATGAATGCTACTTATAACGAACGTTTATAGGACTGAAAGAGGATCGACATCACTCACTCACTTACTTCCAGTCCCCTCTGAGTCGCTTTCCTTGTAATGTTGCCTCTAGCCCTTTGACTTAAAGCTTACGTGACAAGAGGCATTTCTACTGCTGCAGTTGAAGTGTATTAGGATGGCGAATATCTCGAACAAGTAGTGGCTGGTGGTGTTCCACTTCTCTTCGACGATATGCGCGTGATGCAGTGTGTTGATTCACCGAACCGGCAATCGCTTTTTCTGTAAACGTTTTCAGTCGCGTATATATACCTATGCACGGGTTTGCAGGCCGAGTTGAATTTTATTGGAGCGCGATGTTGCAGTTAAGGTCATGCTCTGCCCGGGCATCGCTGGTGTAAACCTCACCTATGAACAATGTAGAAAAAAAGCTCGCCCGGGTTAGGGGAATTCATAGAAACCAGAGTCAAATGGATTTCTCAAAATACGTTGCCCCGAGGTGTACCTTTTATTTGCAAATCCCGTAATTGAAATTCCCTCGCTTTCCTTACTTTTAATCTCTTTGCTAGTTTTTCCCAGAACTAGATTATAATGAAGGAGCTTGAGGTAACATGGGCTCATAATACAAAATGTTAACATTTTTCTTTATTAGACAGGCTTCTGACTTTCACTCAATTTTTGAATAAAATGTTTATATATACGTTGTATATATACGTTATATTGTATATATACGTTTTACATTTTTCTCGGAGAGAAAAGCTTTGAAGTGTATTTGTACTTTTGGTAGGGAAACCCACGTAGAAAAGTGTTATGGCACACGTGGTAACGGGGCGATCAAACGTATAGTTTAGTTTTAATGTTTTATTGCTTTTAGTGATGCCCTTTGATTGTTCGGCGCATAGGTATTTTAGAAGAGCGTCGGGTCCCTCGTTACTAGCCTGAGGTAATTAGGAAATACTGAGAAAAAGATTATTTGCAGGAGCTCTCGGTATCCTCTCACTTTGGTAAAAGACATCTTTTTGACACCTCGAATATTGGAGAATGAGTTAGTCGATTGGTAAACTCGAGCCTGTACAGTTTGTTTCTAACTCTCGAGCTACCAGTTAACATTTTACACTGACCACACGTGTAAGTACAAGTTTGAGTAGAGCTGTATGTGCTCTTTTGCTCTCTCGACTAATGTTGTAATGTAAAGATTAGGCACCGTGTATATTACATTTAATTAAGTTTTTGTTAAACGTTTTCGTCCGTTTTACATTCAGTATTGTTTATTTCCAGAACTTTTGGAAATCTCAGTGATGAATTAAAGTAATTATTATCATATATTTCACCTGTTCATTCACCTGTTTAACAGGTCACTTCGTAGATTGGATATTTCATAGTGATCATTCGATGAAAAGTTCGTCGGTGAAGTGACAATCCAACGAAGACAATTGGAACTTGACATGAATATCAGATAATTAGAAGTGACGAAATTATAATTTTTATACGAATATAAATAACCACACTCTTTATTTGTGGTATCGAGTGTCATTTCGTATCTAAATTCTCTTATAGAGTATTTAGGTTAATAATAATAAAGAACAAACTTCTCTTACGTGCAATATACACACTAAACTACACACTTATTTCTCATATACGTAACAATAGTTATTATGAGAATAATGTACAGTGCATTATCGTTACAGCCACATTTTGTATAGAGAAACAAACATTAATGTACCGTTGTATAACATTTCCCATAATTGGTTCAAAAAACCATTACACAGTATATATATAATTGTTACAACTAAACGGTATAGTAGTAATACCTGCTCATATTTTTCTCAGTGCAGTTGGTACTTTCTCGACTAACTCCTCGACCGTTTTCTATCTCGCTCCATGACTCCGCGTACACTCAGAGCGAGTATCTCGTTTTCGCAAAGCTCGAGAGCGGCGCCTTGGTAAAGCGCCCTATACCTACGGCATTTTTCCTCCGAGCAGTCGACTCCTCTCGTGCCGTCGCCGCCAGTGCAGTTTTGGCTTTGCTCGTGAAGGCAGAGATAAATGTTTTGCGATTTTTCCCGGGGAAAATGGACTGCGCCACCGGAAAAATTACGATAATAATATCGGAAAACCGAGACACAGCGTAGTGCGCGAGTCGGACAAACTTGTTGTACGTTTCAGATAACAAGATAGATTTGCTGGTACTTATGAATCTGGTTTATAGAGTGAAAACTTTGTAACGGCATGATTCGTCTTGAACGCACTGAATGAATTTGGTTGCGTGATCAGATATGCCTGTTCTTTTATTTGCCAATGTTGAGTTAATTGTATTTGAAGTATAAAACCAAAATTAATTTCATTTTTGATCACATAAAAAATCTATGTTAATGTGTTAATATTCATACAATTAATGAATCAATTAATTAATAGCTATTAATGTATTAGTTTGTATGTTATAATATTTTAGGTAGTTTACGTTATTTAAATTTGTGCTTATAATAAAATATTTTGGTTTCATGGGATCGTCGATTACATTCGATAAAATACACAAATTTCCATTCCTTTCAATATTAATAAATACCTTTAATGAATTAGACATCGTCGGTCACGATAACTATTGCAATTAAAGTTAAAGTTACGGTTCACCATAAATATACATCTCGTAGCCCGAGACCATAAAACTGCTCTGCGCATACCTTATAGATGCGTAACTGGAAAATTTTCGAGAGACAAGTCGTTCGTGTCATATACATATAGATAAAACCGTGCCCCTATATCTGTCCCTCTCACTCTTTTGATGTTCCGTAAATTTCTTCATCTCATAAATTTTGACGATTTTTTCCCCTCCCACAGTCTATCTCTCTTTTCCTCGCTCTCAATACGCGTCTCTTCGACATGTATGCCCCGCGAGAGGCTCTTGTCGTCATATTTATTCTCTCAATCTCCTGTGTCTCCGTTCTCGCGTGTGCGTGTACGTCTTCTTGCTCTCCGCGTGTGTGCCTCTTCTCCCCCCCCCCCTCTCTCTCTCTCTCTCTCTCTCTCGTGCTCTCTGTCCCCACATGGATTTCTTCTCTTTTTACTTTTTTCCACCGGTCGGCTGCTGCTGCTTCTCTTTCGAGGTCTTTTAACTTGGTTATTTACTTACACACGATACGAGCGTGTGTTTTCCCGCGGATAATATCGCTTTTCAGCAGTGCATAAAGAGATACTCCTTATATTATGAGAGAAGGAGAAAGAGAGGCGCATCTCGTATTCCATTTCTTTTTGATGCTAATGCGCTTTGCGTTTGCTCCGTACGTGCAGCTGAAGCAAAACAAAATCGATTCGCAAGCCTAGCAAAATATTGATTTGAGGTCGACTACGAATTCAAAAAATAATATTCTCTCGTTTCTTTACGCAAGTTATCGGAAGTTTTATTTCAGGAATAATAATAGTCGGTGCGGCGGTAACTGAACTGTGGCTTTCTTTGGATAATTACAGGGTTTCTCTGCTGTGAAAAATTGTCGTCATTAGAGCGTTTGAAAATATTCTGAAAAAAAAATAACGATTCGTTACGGTTTAGAACATCAACATCCGTTAATTTTGTCCGGAGTTCGAAACTTTTCTTACGTGAAAGCATGTCGTATAAGGTTCGAATTTTGGTATCCTAAATTCGGTAATAGTCACCATATTTCATACAACTTTTTAGATGATTTCTTCAAATATAATGACAGAGTTTAATTTATAACAACTGGACACCCAAATTTAAAAATTAAATGTAAATTGAAACTATAATTAATCAGAATAAAGCAGAAAGTTTAATTAACGTTCGCATCTTCCTCCTCGTCCAGCCGAAAAATCTCGGCGCACAAATTTTTCCTCATAATGAATTCAATCAGCCATAATACGCACTGTATTTTCATAATTATCTCATAAATATATCGACGACACAGGGGTGTGCCACCCGAGAATAGCGTCAGCGATTAAAAATTTATCACCGAAATCAATCGATCCGCGCACGCGCGTTCAGCCCGCAATTAAACGCGGCAAATTAATCTCACGAGCAAACATTACCCTGCGCGCGGGCTCGGAGAACTTTCATCGCATAAATATGCGTAAATTAGCTCCCAGATAAAGTTCCGGCTCGAGCAAAAATGTGCAATAAAACGCGCGAACGAAGCGCATCGAATGCCGCGCGCGTGTGTTATCGGAGATTTCATTATTTTTGCCGAGCTACAGGAGAGAAAAGAGAAGTAATAATCAGGGTGAGGTATATAGGCAGCAGCGTCCCAAGTGAAACTTATATATCGCGTGCGTGCGCGCACGAGGGCAGGACGGGTTTGGAAATTACAACCTGTTCGGTGCCGTAAAGCGAAGGCGTCGTATCTGGAAAATTGAAATTTCGTATCGCGTACAGGAGACTATACGTATATATTACATATACATCTATAGGCTAGTGGGCGGCTTCGGTTTACGGACAGCCGCCCGTTTGAACAGTGTATTATGGGGTTATAGCGTGACGGAATAATACATGAGACGTCTGCGTTTGTTGCGCCGCACGGCGCCGAGATGAAAGGTCCTGTGGCGGCGGCCAGTCTTTCGTCATGTTTCTTTGATTTCGACGTCGTTCGTTCTATGATATATAGAAGAATGAATTAGTTTTTGTCTATCGCTGTCAAAAAGTGATGTCGATGTCGATTTTTTGTGGATTATTGCGTATGTTCAAGGAAACTCTAACGATCAGGTTACTGAATTACGAGGTCGGAGATTAATATATTTTTCGAAACGAAAGTCAGGCGATAATGATATTGTTAATACGATTTAATATATGCGATAAAAAATGAGGGATCGAAACTCAAAGCAGGGTAACCGACTCGCAAGTTAGAAACTAGCCACGGTGGATCTCCTTTGACTTCACTTTAATCGTCGTATCATTATAATTATTGTTTTATTCCTTTTCTGCATATTTTCGTTCGGATATTCATTTCGTAACGATATTTTTTGATTGGAGTCCGAATTAAATTAAAATGCTTTGATTTAAAACATACGCACCCATTCGTGATGCCATCGTTGTTTCTACAAATAACAATTCATATGAAAATATTTATCAATATTATCAACCGTAATATTATTTGTGATGTTTAAATATTGTCTATTTATTTTACGCATTTATGTGCCGTTGAAAATCAGGTCAATTATATTTTTTAAACAGTTTCAATTAAGAGGAAAATCATTTTAAGTAATTATTTAAATTAGGACAGCTTCGCTTCCATTAATGAATATACGAACGCAATATAAATAAGTAAATTAGCCTTAAACGTTGCTAAAAGTGTTTTTTTATTTAATTAAAACTGATTATTGATCCGCGTTTATTTCTACCTTTATGAATTGAATATTATTTTTAAAAACTAACGAGATCAAACTCATTGTTAATTCTTCGTACTACATGAAAGTAGATCATATTGTAATCCCCGCTACAATAAATGAACAAAAATGATTTCGATGCTTACATAATTTCTTTATGAATATTTAATCTTTTAAATATTTAGCTTTTGTGATCATTATCCAATTACAATGGATTATTAGAATAAAACGTTCGTTTCTCTCGAGTATTGCAATATGCAAATGCTTGCATACGAAAAAATCGTCGAGACGTGTGCAACAATTATTCAAAGAAACATCTTGATCATGCTAGCCGAGTTTGACGTGAAATATGGTTGGTTATATATTTGCCCTCCTTTATTTCTGTACAAAGATAGAATCAAAATTCTTATCGATTGCTGAAAAGTAAAGCAAGACTCAATCAAAGAACGAAGCTCGCTGGAGACCGGTCTTGCGCCGCAGGTGACTTTGTACGTATACGTTTACATTGTTACGAATTCGAGTGGATACTGATTTGATTAGAGTTAACACTATTGTTAATTTCAACAAAAAATGAATAGCAATTTATTTTTTCTTTAAAAATTTTTCATTTAAAAATAAATTGTATAAAATAATTGTACAGTGACGATCACAGTATATGCAATTATACGTTGCACAGTTATTACATAAATACTATCGGCCAGTACAAAAGTTAATAAAATATAAAAATAAAATAAAAGTAAATAAAATGAGCAATCAGACATACCCGCTATTACATTCGCTCAAAATACATACACTCCGGGCTGTTAAAATTAGTATACAGAACGAATAAGTTAGAATAAATAAACAGGAAACATGACGTATAGCTGTCCCGTAGGAGGGAGCGCGTAAACAGTGTGCATACTAGTTCATGTTTGCACATAGTCTCGCATTGCTATATAATCTAAATTTTGTGTAACTAGGTAAATTTCTCATGAATAAGATAATCGAATTCCACAAACACGCGCCGCTCACATAGAAGAATCGACATTTTTTATGGCGCGCGTGCGCCAAATGGCCGCACCTTTTATTCACCTCTCTCTAAAAAAGACTTTTATACATGTAATTTGCAAAACGATCGAATTTTTATAGTGTTCAACAAGCCAAACACTCCCGTCGCTTATCAATTATTAACCAGCTGAGTCTATTCCTGTACTCCAGGATATGTGCTCGCTCTCCCCGAGAACAGGCAATTTATCTGGTACACGAATTCTGTCAACATTTCAGCCCTCTTCTCTTATCGGGATATATAATTAACTGTTCACATTAATATTTAAAACAAAAATCTTATCCAAATTCTAAAACAAAATATCATCAAACCTCAAGAGGCGATTTATTAACCCGCTCCTTATGGCTATCTATATCTTTGTAAATGAAAAAATCTTTGCTCTAGTCGACATCCGCTATTAAGGATTTAATCTTCTCCCTCGTTATTGAATTTTGACATAAGTGACGGCAACTACATCGGACCATAAAATGTTGCGTCGTCAGCCGCGTGTCTCGATATCACTACCCCGATGTCATTACCGGTGTTAAAACGCCATAACCATTACCTCAACAAGCCGTGCGTCTCACAGCGAGGGGAGCTTGGCTTCACGTTGTCGCGGCGATTTGTCGAGAAATCCATCCAAGATACACGTAGACAAGCGCACACTCAAACCCACACCCACTACACGCACCCGACGCCTCCCCAGGTATAGCTAATTAAAGCTGATGGCCACGGCAATGACTCTGATAGCCACGAGTTTGTACCGGTTTGTACCAAGTAGTGCAGTATGGCGCTTACGCGGCCTCGCTTCGCGTTATATATACGCTATGCTCTTGTCAAACGCGAACACCCTTATATAGGTATATATAGATAGCGTACAATACGCTTGAGCACGCACGCGTTGCAATTCGCGCGTATTAGAGGCGAACTTCCTCGACGTAAAATTTTGCTTTCTCTCTCTCTCTCTCTGCTTGACAAAGTTCCAACGAAATTTACAACAGCGCGAATCACGCGGCTCGCTCCCGTATAACGTACGACTGATCGTAACTCAAAAACTCGAAATGACACGGATCGAGAGCGCGCGCGCGCGCCATAATAATAACTCGCGAGCGGGATCTCTCTCTCCCACGCCATCATCATCGCTCGGATGAAAATCGCAACGTCTCCCTTTCTCTTTCTCTCATCCCCTTGTCCTCGCACACGCGAGAGAGAGATCCTATCGAATTGTTATCGACTACGCGGGCGTGTGTGCGAGGGCGCTGAAATTCCAGGCGCAAGTCTCAATCAAAGCCCTCGCGCTCCTCCCACACACGTACGCGCGGTCCGCGCGCACGTACGAGCCGCGAGGTGAATTCTCACTCACTCTCTCTCTCTCCTCTCTTCTCCCACCCTCGCTCATCGTAAATTTCTCTTTTTGTGCGCTGGCTCGCTCGCTCTGCACCTGCCCTCTTCTTTTCCGCGACGGCTACCGACTCGTATCGCGAGCACGTATCTCTCTCTCTCGGGCTCGCTCTCGTTCTCTCTCTTTCGCCGCTGCTGCTGCTGCAGATTGTGATTTATCATCGCGCAGCGTGAGAAAGGGAGAAGACATCACGCGCGCGCTGCTGCTGCTGCTATACCCCTCCATTTTCCGCGGGCTGATCGCGCTTTTAGCGTACTTTCTATCTCTCCAGCGGTATATAGAGAGGGAGAGAGTGAGAGCCGAGTTATATGCCGAGGGAGATGGATACGCGAGCGAGCGCTTTTGTGTTATTGATTTTTACCTCCACCCACGCGCGCGATCGCACCATCCCGTTTATTTTCTCGTGATGGATGTATTGGATGCGCGCGTGCGCTCTGCTGGATATCCCTATGTGTGTGTGTAGTGAGAGAAAGGATTTGCGTATACGCACATTTTTGAGGATGGAATGGAAGAGCGCATTTTTTGGATTATCACGCGTGCGCGTAAAAGCGGGGGAAAGCTCGGGGCTTTTTCGTACCCGGGGATTTTGTAGGAAATTTCACGGAACACGCGGCGCTAACGTTGTAGTATGTACCGCACACAACAGCGCGGGGGCGTTGAGAGATAAAAAGTTGTGCCGTAGCTGTTTGTTTAGAGACTACTCGATCGTTTTCGGGCGCGCGCGCGCGCGCTCATGCAACACGGTTTTAAACGCGAGAAATGCGCTTTGTTGCCAACGTGATAGAGAGGGGGAAGTAGAGAGGGATGCGCTTTAAAGGTATCGAGCGATAAATCGCGGCATATAGCGCGATTCGTGAGAGAAGCATGTAATGGTTTTTCGGAGATGTATTGGTGTGGAAAAATTTATAAAATTGTATATGGCTGAATTATGGGGGAAAGTTTGCGGTAATGTAAATAGTTTTTAACAAATTGGACAGTATGCTGGAGATAGCGTGCGGCACTTATATATTAAATGATTTAGAACGTACAAATTTATTGCCTCAGATGCCTTTGCTATATCAGCACTACCAATATACGAATTTTCTCTATTGAAGACTATACTGTATGCTGATCAGTCATTTTTACTGCATCATTATTGTTAACTAAAATAAATCTAATTTTATAGCAGACATATATAGAACAATAAATAGTTTCTACTGGTTTGATACATTTCGTATTCTAAATATTACTTTGCGCATTGTTTAGATTATATATATAAAAAATCTCATTCTACACGAGTGCTGAACCGTCTTCAGATTGCTGTTCGCCACGACATCCGAAATTTAAAAAGACGCCGACACGTTTCGTGGCAGCCCACACAACTAATTAATCGCACTAATTCATGCCCATCACATATACACACCAATAAGAACATTTCTTTTATACACAGGCGCGCAAAAAAGCTCACAAGACCTTAACACGAATCAACGAAATGGACACCGCAATTATACCCAATTAAACACTTTCTTTCTCTCTCTCTCGCTCTCGTTTATTCTTGACTCTCAACTAATACCCGCGTACACTGAAAAGAGCGAGACGCTCTCGAGAGGCGATTATACACAAGCCCTTTTCGGGACTCCTCGCCGCGTTTATAAGCACGCAGGCACCGTAGTCGTATATAATGGCATCACTGTTCGCGATCGGCGCCTACATAAGCGTCTTTGCCTTTGTTGCTGCGCATTCGATATTGTACTACAGCTTCTTGCGGTCGGTTGCAGGTTGTTTCTTTTGCTTGCAAGGAGTTTCTCGTGGGAACAGAGTTTGCGCGCGCACGTAGCGGTAAAGCTGTTTTGTCTAAGTCGGGAAAGCGTAAAAAGGGAAATGTGAGCGTGTGCGAAGTGAGGTTCAAAATATTGTATAAGAATGTCGACTTTTGCAACGGGTTTCTAGAGTTTTTGCATTCGAAAGAGCGGTGCGAAAAAAGTCCAGTTGGGGAGGATGGAAATAGGGTTTAAAATTTCTTTGTTTACGAAATTTGATTCGTTTCTGACAATAATCATTCAAAAAGTGTATAAGAAAGTTTCTTTGCTACATTATTTTTTTTAACAGAAAAAACAGCTGTTAACTGCATTAGCGAGATTGATTTCTCAAAAAGACAATGAATTTAAGTTTTACTCATTGAAATTTTTCTTCAAATACTTTTTATACTCATTTCAATTCTTTTCTATATATTTGCTGTGCAGTGCCCAAGGTACCAATTAGAATATCGTTTTAGTGAAATATTTCTAAACGAATGAAAGGTTAGATATTGGTTCATCGTTATAAGTCTTACTTTTTCTTTTGAAATCTTTTGTCACGAAAGAACTTTACGTCAACGTTCAACGAGTGTGAAACCAGAGACATTACGACTTGGCGGAATAGTATGTAGTTTATATGATGCACTCAGCTAGCTTACGGGTTAGCTCGTCATTTTTCATACGATCTACTTTAGGTACAGAACAAATAATGTTTTGGAATAAAGTAAATTATACTTTTAGAAAGGAAGTTTTTTTTTTAACAGAAAAGCTCATTGAATACATAAGCAATACATAACGTAAAAAATAGCCACGACCCGTGGCTAGTAAAATAACAAATGTCTCAGATCACATGTAATTGTTGGCCGAGGCGAAGCCGAGGTTGACAAAAATGTGATCTGAAGCTTTCTTTTTTACTGGCCAAGGTCTGTATACTATTTTTCTGCTCGACGGCGCCGGAAAGCGGCAACTTCATTTCGCGCAGCGGCCGGGAAGTTGGCGCTTTCCGGCCGGAGGGCAGAAAATTTAATTTTTTTACAAGTTGGCTTGTGAATAAACCATGATATACATTAATCAAAATGCTATTAGGTATACAATGTTATATCAATATTTAACAAGTTCTATGTTAAATTCTGAACTGTTTTGTAATGAAAATTATATTTAATGTACCGTACCATTTCCCCGAAATTTAATTAGTTAGTGTTTTAATTACTGTCGAAAGACCTGCTAAATTTCGTCTAAGCAAGATATATGGTTAAAATTTATTATGGATATTTAGTTGTTCATACACAAGCTGAAACAGTTCAGAAAGAGTAGTTTATGATTTAGTAACTTCTAAATTATTAAAACATATAAAAATCGACCATTTATTATCTATCCAGTCATTTGTTGAAGTAGATAAACTTGAGCTTTAGGCTTTCTCTACAAGGAATCGAAAGTAAATAGCCAAGAACCAAGTCCTTCGAGAAAAATTAAAAGTCATTTAATTTTATATTAATTCATTGTATTAAGTTATTATACCCGGAATAGTTTTTCTAAATTAAATTTAAATAATAACAACTTCGCGTTTCACGACAATGCGTTGAAAACTTGTATTTTCAACAAGTAAAATCCATTGTCCAGTTTCTCATAGCTTCCTTCCTCTCCCTCCTTCAATTTGAAATTCTGGGTCACATTCTGTTGCAGTCGACGAACTCTTTTTTTTCACAAACCTCTAACCCAGCCTAATTGCCGTAAAGTTTCTCCCGCGTCCCTCTCAAACTCAAACAACTTGCACAAAACAACTATATATCCCATCACACTTGACAATGAGCGGGGGCATAATTGCTCGGTGGGTAATTGAGCGACGAAATGAAGTCGCTTGCCGACGATAAATATTTTATGCCGTCCATAAAGATAGACACGGGGAACCGCGAGTAAGAGCGAACAAGTATATGCCTAGGCGACGCGTGCGCGCATGGAGGCAAGCTCCACGAAACGGAGAGAGAGAGAGACGCGCGTCTCCGAGGCGTGTCGATTTCCCAAAGGCGCTCCAGCGCACGTCGAGAGCACGCGCTAGAGCACAAGTGCAAATCTGTTGGCTGTGCGTATGTATATATATGGAAGCAGGTGTTAAAGCGAGCGAATAAATATTTTGATAGAGTCACTGAGGAAGTTTGCACCCGCGTGATCGGTGAAAATAACTGTCACACGCGGCTTTCGTTGCTTCGCAGTGTAGGTGTATGTGTGTGTGTATGCGTATAGATTTGCGTGTATATTGTATGTGAAAAAGTAGTTACGTGTGCGATGGGAAAATCGCTTTTGCGTTTGTACACGGAGCCGATAAACATGGATAACGATTTAGAATGATGATTTATGGTAAATTTGATAGTATTTTACTTTACCTCTGAAGATTTACTGAATGACGCTGTTTGCATTAATTAATGGCATAAGCCATAGGCTATAAATGTTTTCCCTGTTTACATTTCGAACGCATTTGCGAAAAATATTTAATGTAGTGTATATTTTTAAATCTTGTTAAGTGCTAAAAAGATGATCTAATGCATTGAGTTGCGAAAAATAAATTTTGCAGTAAAAATTATATTATAATTTGGTAGTAATTTGTGGACTTTTATTCGCGCTCTGATTGGTTAATTTTGTAAAAATTCAGCCCACTTTACGTTATTTGCTTATAAATTAATATACGGCTAAAGTTTAAGACACGCAGGGCCACGTTTAAACATTACAAAATAATAGAAATTTCCAGTATAACTTGTGGTATAACTTTCATGAGAATATGAGTCTCTCCCACGCATACTATCAAAAATTATAATTTTTACTGCAAGATTTTTCTTCGTACATTTTTAATTGTGCAATGTTAAGAATTTTTATAATCTAATTGGGTAGTTCTGTACATAAACTTTGTAACTTGTGTTTTGTAAGAGCAGCTCTCAGGGAAGTCCATTCTACTTGATTAATTACTTCATCGCTGCAACATAAATTTTGAACTTTAACACTTACACCACAAGTTGTTTTATAAAGTTTTTTACTTTTTTTTTTAAACTTTATGCCGGACTTAGAGTAAATCTTTTCACTTTGCTCCTTTTAAATGTTATCTGCAGAGGTCTACTATACATGTAAACCGATCATTATAATCTCACAGTTAAACATTGAGTTTGAAATTGGTTTAATCTCAAGAATAAAGTCGATATATTAAAGCATGTCGAACTGCAATAATTCACGTTTAAAATCAATTCTCTCACTCAACTCAGTTCTATATACTTGTTCTCGCGATCCAATTCGCATCAAACACTTTATCGAATGTATGCCAATCACGCGACATTGACATCCTATCCGTCAGTTAACCGCGATCATAGTCAATCCAGCCACACATCCCCTTGGCAAGAAAGGAAAAAAATAGCTCGTCTTTCCAAAGAAAAATCGCGACTTCGATTCCGCACTCACCCTCCATAAACTATGTAGCATCAGCTCTGCATTATTCACTAAACACAGCCAGAGCGCATTAGAGATAAAGAAGCGCACGCGCCCGCGCGCGCGTTAGGAGAGGACCGACCGTCCCTCTCTTTCTCGAGCAGAGAGATAGAGAGAGAGGGAGAGAGAGATAGGAGCGCGCGCGGGCCTCCGAATGAAGAGGGTTCGCTGCTGCCGCTCGCTCCGGCAGATTACGGGCACTCGAACGTCCTTAGCAGAAATTAGATTTCGAGGGACTACTACTACTACCACTCTCTCACTCTCTGTACGTGTATGCGTGGGTGTGCGCGCGTATAGAAGTTGGAGTCTCTGCTACTTTTCCTCCTCGCGTTAAGGGACTGAGGAGTTGCGGGAAGGAGAAAAATAGGAGTCGCAGAGAACAGACTGATAATTATGTGGGATAGAGCGAGCGGAGCCAACCCTCGAGTGTCGTTACCTCGCACGTGGCTCTCTTACGTGCGGCTATATACCGCGCGCTTTCCTATACGATATACACGTGTATAGTGCAATCAGTAGCCTGGCACCGACTTTGTGCTCGATAAGGGGAGGGCCACCAAAGTCGAGGACGTGCTTTAGTTGTGTGATGAATTATAAATAATTTTTTTCCGCGAAGCTGAAGTGGCGTGGGCAGGTTAGGAGCACGCATCATACACTCTCTTATCGAAAACGTTTCGTGAGCTCCGCCGTCTAACGCGCTACTGGTGATATCATCGGGCTCGCTGTACCGAGAAAAAGAAGAGCCTGTTCGATTTACTCGCATGAGAATTATTGCTCGGCGCGCGCATGAGTGGCGCGGAGGAGGCGAGAAGGAGAACGAGAGAGAGAGCACAAAAAAGGAGCCGCGCACTTGAGAACAGATGCTCGCGCCGTAAAGTGCGCTCATTGTCGATGATGAGAGCGTATTTAAAAGTTTTTTTCCTCTGTTCATTGTTAGTTTGCTGTATATGCTGCGGCGGTGAGAATTTATTTCGTTCTTGAGTACTTCTACAAGGAGATGGAAGATTTAGAAGCACGTTTTCAATTGTGTTGTAGTAATTATAGAATTGATAGTGTGTGGTTTGTCGAAACATGTTTTCCCCTGTGCTAAATTTAAAAGAGGCTCTGGTTATTGTTTTTGAAAAAGATGTAATCAAGTATAAGAGAATATTCCAATCTGTTTTAAATTCATATTATAATAAAAATTAAAGATCATAATGTTCAATCTTTTCTCATGTTAATAAGAAAAAAAGCATAATATTTATAATTATGAGCTAAAATATCGGAATGGTCATTACGAAAGTAAAGTCAGCCAAAGAGGAAATAGAGTTGAGGATACTTAGAAGAGAAAATAATTAATAATTTTACACGACTTTGATAACGGGTTTAATACAATTTCAAATAACTACTCGTTTTCTGAGAAACATACATACGCGTCTAATGAAAGTGAACTTCCCATCGACATCGTTAATTATTACAACATTGAAATAATCCTGTGGCCACTTTTCAAAAGAATCGGCAAAACTGCCGATCAAAGAGTGCGCCAACGCATAAGAAAAAAGTAAGTAAAAGTGCCGTGCCGCCACACCTCGCGTACCTATGATTAATTCAATTTTCCGGGAGCCAACGGAAAATTGGAAAAGTCGGCGAGTGTACACGTGCCGCGCGTATGAGCTTCTGTTATTGAACTAAAGGAACAAACGTCTCGTCACCGTCACTCATACACTCGGGAGTAACTTTCGCTGTACAATGCTAAAGTGCTGGCGGCGTATGCAGATACATATTTACTTTATCCTGCGCAGCTGAAAGTGGCGGTGGCGCGCTCTCGCTCGAGCGTGCTCGGTTCTCCCTGTTATATATATACTGTATAACGTATGTATAGTAGAGCTTGCGCGCGCGCGCCGACCTCTGTTTCTCTCCTTTATCTTTCCTATTTTCCTTCAACTCTTCCCCGCTCGCATTTATTGCCTTTGCGTGCGTTGAGAGCAGGTTAGGTAAAGTTAATTAATTTCTTTCTCTTGAAAACCTACGATGAATTGTATGGACGATTTTTCGAGTAGACCGAGAATAATAAAAATACTGGTCATTTGGGATGGCAGGCTTTGTGCTTACTGTGATACAAAGTCGTAAAATATACGTACTTTTAATTTGAATACACTGATAATCACTTTATGCAATCTTGCAATCCATATATGGAATATTCACAAAATTATAAAATAATTAATATTCTTTTTATATAAGTTCTTATTTAACAGAAAATACGTGAGACGCGAATAAATTTTTTATAACTCCGACATAAAATAGCATCTAAAATGAAGATTTCCAGCTTTCAGAGATCAAAATCCTTTTACTTAGTGTGCCTGAAAGTTAAGGAAGAGCAAAATACTTCAAAGATGTATATTTGTCAATCTAAAGAGTTTTAAAGCTCCATTAAAAGAAGGCGTCTGTTTTATGAATATATATTTCAAGCAAACCAATTAACTTCCGTAGTTTATATTTTTTCCGATTTCTTAAAAAATTGAAGTAGATTTTTATCTTTATGTATTTCGTTGAATCATTACATAGTTAATCTTTTCATTTATAATCAGAAGAAATAATTTATTATTTTAACAAAATTAACAGAGTTTACTAAGTATCTTTAATTATTACAATCCACGTATTTCTTAATTTTATAATTTACTCTAACAGATCCAAGATCAATCATATTGATAAAACATAATTTGCCGTATTAATTATCACTCATTATAATAATTTTTCTAACAATTATTTCATCGAACGACAAATACACCAGTTTCGTTTATTATATTTATTTTCGTTATTATCTTTTGTGCCTGAGTATTCATTAAAAAGCTAAAAGCTTTCAGTAATTGTTTCTATCGCTTGCAAGAAAAACGTCTAGCCCTCCAACATCTACACCAGGCCTTCAAAAAGTTCGCTCTCATCAATTGTATCGTCCCACTATTTTCTCTCTGATTTTGAAAAAAACAAAAGAAAACGATCTCCTAAAATCCTGTACACCACTGGTCGATCAACAATTGACCTCACACTCTCAATTTCAGTTCTCGCGACGCGCGAAGCACCGTAAAATT
This sequence comes from Torymus flavipes, assembly GCA_030522905.1. NCBI lineage: Eukaryota > Metazoa > Arthropoda > Insecta > Hymenoptera > Torymidae > Torymus > Torymus flavipes. Next base: position 3,484 of record JAPYZO010004179.1, on the reverse strand, counting down.
CTCCCCCGACATTGTAGTTAATACTCTTTTCGCACTTGTAAACGAGTCAAGATCAATAAAGACGGCGTCGGTGTGGATTGTCTGCTATATAGCTGCGCGGTTCTCCCCGTGTCGCGCTACGTACACACAACGGCACGTCCTACCTCTTTCTCTCTATATTCTTTCGCTTCCTCTTGTATCTCGGCACTAATCCGATAACGCGACGGCGCAAAGCGGAAGCGCGGCAGAGCGCTAACTCGCCAAACGGAAAGTGTAAATTCAGCGGCGCGACCGCGTATAAGCGGCGACGCTGTACACGTGTACGTGTATATATATGTAGCCACGGGAGAGGGCGAGACGCCGCGGGATTCCTTATTTCTTTGGAAAATATACGCTACGGCTGCTGTGCTCGCTGTTTGCCCTATATGTAGAGAGAAAGACAGCGTCTGCGGATCGGGGAGCTCGAAGTTTTGGGCAAATGAATTAGAAAAGAAATAAAAGGTCGAGGTAATAACTCATTTTTATAATAATTCGCAAGAGTATGGGTAAAAATTTGTTTTTAATTGTTTGCTGTTTCAGTTAAAATTGATGAAAAAGAAAAACTATTAATCAAAAACAAAATTGCTTTATATATTTCAAATTGCATATGCATAATTGAACAATTTACTCTTATGGAATTTCATCGTTATTATATTATCTTGGGTTTATCCTTCATTAGGAAATTTTACGATAATATACATTAATGGATCATTCAGAGTTCACGTTGATGGACGAAAATAAAAGGAATTTATGTTTCGTATATTATACAAAGTTTGTACCGCTATTATCATCCTCCTCTTCAGTAAATCACAAATTTATTATTCATGACGTTTTCGAAATATCAATTAAGCGCAATGCGAATTTTACTTGTTATTCTTCCCTAAGTATTTACTGCCTTCAATTAACATAATATGTGTATTTTCATTTTACCAGCTTTATTCACTACAAGTTGCATTAAAAATATTTTAATTTGTTATAAAAAAATTGTTCGCATATTTTTCGTTTGTTTACATAAAATTATTAGTGAATGTATATATGATTACAGGTAATATACTGTAAAATATTAATTTTAGCTAATATTAAATTTGCAAATGATATACAGGATTGTTTCATAAATTATTAACATAATTCGACTTACGATTACAGACTATGAATGTAGTTACAATACAGAAACATAATATGCAAACTCTATTATGTTTTACAATGCTTGAATAACACATGCCGCGAAACCATCATTCAAGTACTTTAATCACTTCTCTGCAATCATGCGTATACAACCTTGTTGCTCCCACCAACAATAATCACATTCACGATCCGTAACTGCGGCATTAATCTCCCTCCCCCGGGCTCCCGATATAAACCTCTCCTCTCACTCTTCTGCGAAACGCATAAATAAGTCGAGCGCTCTCGAACTATGGAAAAAGATCGACTCTCGCCGGCGCTTCCGGCAGCGTGCAGTAGCCTCTTTCCCCCTCTCTATCTCTATCTATCTCGCTCTCGCTCTCCCTCTTCCCTCTCTCTTCAGCTCTTTCTAGCTATTACGTGAATTACGAGCGATTCTTTAAGTACATCGCGCGTGAGTTGTATATCATCCGACAGACGATTCTCGCGCGCACGAGACGCATACGCGCCGTGCCTCCCGGGGGATGCTACACACACACACACACACACACACACACATATATATATGTGAGCACTCTCGCCCCGAGACGGATGTCGATTGCTTTTTAAAGACTTTCCGATCGCGCTATATTTCGCGCTATCTCGTGCGTGCGTCTAGGCGCAAAATTCTAATATCCCACGGGGAGTGCCTTTTCCGACTTTTTCACCCTCTCTTCTGGGAGTGGTAGGACTGGGCAAAGTTGCCGGCGACTGCGCTTCAGTTGAGCTGTGTGGCTCTTTTAACTTTATAAGGTCGCTACGGAGTCGCAATAATTGAGCTGAAAGCAGAGCATAAAAAATATACGCAGTGATGAATATTATGCTAATGGCGAGTAAATGGTTACACACATAAACCAAAATAATACTTATATACGTAAAATATTTTTCGACGACTTGGTTACTTATCACTGTCATTTATCAAAGGAACGTAAGTAGCAATGGGTTATTTAAATACATATTCATGACAGTCGTCGTAAGGAGAAGCAGGTGTACGTGTCAATCTTTTTCCTATAGTGTATATAACAAGATTAAATTGATTGGCATACATTTATAAATGTCAACTTCAATCAATATACCCATCGGGATTTAGCACGAAATTGGTCTCAGATTCTTTATATTTACAATGGAATATTTATCTGCAATTTCATTTGAAGTATTGGAGTTTCTTTTAACATTTCATTTTATGCTGCTGAAAACAAGATTTAAAATTTACTATAAAAAGCATTATATTGAACAATACCCGGTAAAGTGCTTTATCCTCCTCTGTGACACCATACCTAACAAACCCTCAACTCCCAACTTAATGAGAAAAACGTATGGACAAATCACTCAACTCACCCTTCTACAAAAGCCTCTTCTGCATTCTCTACCTCTCCCCTCTTTCCGCCCCCACCACCCCCGCTCTCTCTTCATCGACCCAATGACTTTATTTCACACAGTTAATATTACAAGCGTCCTCGCGATAGCCACTCGCTCGCAGATCTCGGCCGATAAAGCTTAATTAAGCCTTCGGTGGTTTACGAGGCTCGCGGAGCGTTAACGGAAGATCGTGTGCCCGCGCGCGTAATTCTAGCTCCTGCTTAAATTCGCTTTCCTCTGCCACTCCCTGCGTTTTTTTGGTCGCTGCTAGTGAGGCAGTGAGGTAGTGTATGTGTGTGTGCGTGAGATAGAGAAGGAACTAGAGGAATCGCATAGTTGTAAGGGAGTGTCTACATTAGTTCGCACGCTGGCGCGCTTAAGTAGTGCTACACTAGAGCAAGACAATACAATATTTCTGTAATTATTGTCTCGCTCTTGTAAATTCCTGAAAACTTCTCTCTTGTATTGGTCTTGTCAGTCAATATTAAAAGTATCTTAGTATTATCTTGTCTTGAAATTCTTGATCATACTGAGTTCGTAGACGTGTGACAATGAACGAGTCGATATTTAAAAAAAGTCTTAAGTCCAAATAGCAAAGAGAGACGAGGTTCACCTAGATCGAGAAGGCATGCGCAAGTGAAATAGTAAGATACAATAGTACAATAGTTGACTATTTAAAAAAGGATTAAGCCCAAATAGTCGGGGGAAATGAGGTCAATGTAGAAGAGGAGTTAGTAAAGCAGACGTGCGACTGTAATCGAGTCGATTATTTGAAAGATTCTGCAGCCCAAATAGCCTGCGGACACGAGTCCCACGTACAAAAAGGAGTCACACAGACGTGTGTGGTAGTAAGAGAGTGGATTATTAAAAAATTCTGTGTAACTGCACAACTACTTCTTTTTGCGTGAAAGTTGCGATCTCCGGCTATTCGGGTTTAAGATTTTTT